>JXSR01S075680.1:58503-72968 GCA_000969725.1 Ophiothrix spiculata | reverse complement strand
CCGATGACACCTAACAGTTTAATAATGAATATTCGTACTGAGAGATTTGTTTACAAAATAAGTAGGTAAAAGTGTATCTTAACAATGGAATTTATTATCCAGTAAATGAATTGTGAACATAAATGCTACATTTTCAGTTTTCCATATAAATAGAAAAAAATTTGTTTGAATATTGCTGTGAATTGGTTTACATTCATTTTACTCTGAATAGATAAGATTGACTACAATTATATAAATTCCATTTAGAAATGTAAATTCTGTGGTAAAACCTGAAAGAAGTAAAATGAAGTACCAGGTAAATGTGAGATTTTTTTATATATAGAACTCCAATAATACAAGCAGAGAAGTCAGAAAAGATGCTAGTTCTTTAAAATCTTCTAGGATACTGTCACAACATCAATGTATCAATATATGCCCAAGGTACACTACCTTGTTTTATACACTGATGTTCACCTTTATGTTATCGTTAGAGGTATCTCTCTAAAATGGAAAGATTTACCTTTTAAGTCTTATAGACTGTTATTAGTGATGAGACTTTTCAACGATTTTAAGTCTCAAAAAAGATAGTTATCTTAAAATGGTATTTTCGACATAGAATCAAGCATTATAATTATTCAAAATGAGCATTTTGATTCATAAGGAACTATGATATAAATATCCCAAAACCATTATTCCACTCTCTACATTTCAGTGACAAAACTTTGAAAAGACTATTGCTGACGTTTTGGATCAAACATAAAACCTTTTTGTTTTAAAAACACATTTTGAATCATTATTAGGCTTATTTTTAAGTCGAAAAGACTAATTTAAAATAAATCTTATTTTCGAGACTTAAAATTTTAAGTCTCTGAAAAGGTTCATCACTAATAACAATATATAAGACTTAAAAGTAAGTCTTTCCATTTTAGAGAGATTTAGTTCATTATTCATACTGTTTTGTTCATTAGATATGCTCAATTTGCGCCATCATCATGCAGTTATGTCCACGGCAAAATGCTGACGACCTTTATTGAGTTTAACTGGTTAAAGTAGGGAAAAAATAGATAAGTCTGTGGTTAACCTGCCAATATATTTATAACCTAATTGATCGATATCGATAGATCGATGTCACATGACTAATGGGACATTCAGAAACTTAACATCCGGTCCAATTGATAATTGGTGTAATCGATGATTGGAATGACTGACAAAAACAAACTGGGGTTAACCAGTGTTTTGAAGCTGATTTACATATGACATCAGTCGCGTACCTTCCGAGGGGTCTATTGAAATAAGATTTGACATGCCATATAAGGAGGTATCATTCTTGATTGACAGCAAGTAAGGCGTGTGTTAGCTTGTATAGTTTTCATGAAATAACCTCATGAATATAGCATTATCGTACTGTACAGATGGGGGACATTAAGCATGACGATCTCCGTAGACATAAGCAATTGCCTGCTCAGATGCTGTGTCAGAAAAAACAGGCAGCGCGCATCATTAAAACCATAAATAGCTTGAAAAACTACATGAATAACGTTGAATATATTCCTGACAGTTTTGCGAAAGTAAGAACTTATTTAATGAAGTAGTTTTGAAATGGCACGGTGAGAAAGAAATCCTCATATACCTATACAACACACAGTGTGTGCGCGAGGTCACGGTGCATTGTTTGCCGGCCCGTGTTGAAGATAATAGGAGAGTTGACAATAAGTGCACAATGTTTTGAGCAGTTTAGACAAAATTGAAGAGGTGCTTATGCAAACATAAGCTGAGACTGAAACTTGGCCAACTAAAGCAAGGAGACAAAATCTTGTTTACACATTTTCAGAAATCTGTTGCGCTAATTTTCCTGATTCCTGCGCCAATGGCACGCTTTATAGCCTTAGCAGGAACACTGCTTTAGAGCATGAAAATTTCATCCAAAAGTAAAATTACAGATATTTCTAACAGTGTAGCGTACAAATGTATGCTTCATTGTCGCAATAAATCTACATTGGTCGTGCAGGTTCATAGATCATGTTGTCAACCATCCCAGAGTCTTTTTGTACTTGACTATATATGGGCATGTCATTGGTCATTTTGTCTGGTCCTCCAGATGGTTGATCTCCCGCACTAGATTTGCTTGAAATGGCATATACCGGTATATCCTGATCTTCCTCAGCCTTTTGATCTGAAGCTTTGTCTTGTGGTGTATTGGTGTGATTTGAAGCTTTAGGTGTAGAGTTTGGATACACTGGTGTTGATTCTGCATAGGTGGGTATGTCTTCTGTGTCGACTTCTGAATAGACTTGCATTGAGTCGTCTTGGTTTGAGGTTGGATTGGATGAGTCAGGGTTGACTGATGCTGTTTGTACGTTGTCCATGGGATGGTCAGTATTGGTGGATGGTTTGGCTAAAGTCTTGCTCCGTTTGGTAACTAGACAGATAATAATTATCAATAAAGTGACAATCAGGACACCAACTGCTGTGCCACCTATGATTAGTAAGGTTGAATTTGATTTTGTTGCTGCAGTACTTTGTGTACTGGCAGTAGATGGTGATTCTGTTAGGACAACTTGACTGCTTAGTAGTGGATCTTTTGATTTTGGAGTCGATGAAAACTCTGCTGGAAGTTCTTGACTACTCATTGATGCAGTTTTTTGTGTTGGAGTAGATGAAGAGTTGGAGTTGGGATCTTTACTCAGTGGTAGAGTTTTCTGTTTTGGAGTAGAAGATGAAGATTCTTCAGGGGGATCGTGACTACTCATTGGTGGAGTTGTTGATCTCGGATATACTACAAGTGATCCAAAAGAGCACTTACGCATGAGACTTAGGTACTCAGTATGGGTCATGTGACATACAAATTGAGAGTTGTTATTACTAGGAGTCACCATTGTTGTGATTGTAGACATGCTTCCTAGATATGTTTCTGTTCCCTCAGGTCCCTCTAAAACAAGTTTCAAATCCAGAGGTGGGTTTGAATCACCTGGATCACAACTAAAAGTAACATCATCACCATCATAGACAACTAATTGTGATACAGAACACTTTGGATATGCTGATGGTGCTAGATATTGTGTTATTGGGACAAAGATAGTGTCCTCCTCCACATGTTGTGTGTTTCCAATATAGTACTCAGCCACACAAGTGTAAGTGCCTTCACGTTCATCATTTTTTACTGCATCGTAAATACTGAGAAAAGAACTGGATGCCCATTCCTCATTTCGAAGTTCATTATGTTGTACATATCTTCCATTGATGGCATCTGCTGTCCAATTTGCATTCACAGCAAGTTCTTGTCCTTCAAATTCCCATATAATAGTATGCTGTGATGATCCCACAGGAAATGTTACTTTACATGATGACTTTGTGAGGGGTCCAGCACCAGTAAAGCTCTCAAATATTTTGAGATCAAATACAGCTTGTTGTTCTGACATCACTGCAAAGCATGTCAATAACAGAATCAAAGCAAACTTCTTCAAAACTATATTCATGATGATTAAAAGTAGACAACTGACCCTTGTACATAACATTACGTATGTTCAAGCAAATATTCTTCAGAACTGAAATAGATAAGAACTGTACAATTGGCATATGGTTGTATTTTTGAGGTACTTCCTCATGTAATACAATTATTTAAAAACAAATAGCTAACATAGGTCAGTGATTTTGCACATTTCTATGTATTTCTGTTACGAAATACTTAAAAGTTCCCTTAATGTATAGATTTGTAATGTTCTATAAAGGTTAACCAGTGGGTGAACCTGTTTTGATCTTGTGTCACTGTATTGAACTGGTAACAATATGCAGCGAACCATTCATTTAATCTGATAGTGATTTTTAAGTCATATATCGTTATGTGAGTGCAAGAAAGTCGTATCTGCAAAAATAGCTGCCCTTAGTTATATCTATTTTAACACTTGTCACAAAAATGTGAAAAATCCCTCAATATTCAACCATCTTATGTCAGTGGTTCTTGAAATGCTTCTTCAGGTGACGGAGTCACCTGAAGAACCATTTAAAGAACCCCTGACCCAAGACTGGAGATTATACAGTGTCCAATCCAAATTTATGACAAATGGCAGCTATTGCAGATACGACTTTCTTGCATTCACATGACCATATAATCATGGAGTTAAGTCAATTCAGATTGCATCTTGTGAGCTAGATTGTAAGATAACTGGGATTGGAATCAATATCATATAAAGCACAGACATTTTCATTAGCATTTTAATTTGGCTAATAACTGGCCAATTTCACTATTAAGACCCGCAATTTGTGAAACAAAAAAGCTGTTAATATTACCTCTGTAGGATGTATTTTAAAGGTGACTTGGAAGAGATGCCATAAAGATGGTAAAAGTTGTGTTGGGGTTAGTTATATGGTCAGGAATTTTAATCACAGTTTGGAAGGTCACTTTGTGGAAGTGAGTTCAAAAGTGCTTCAGCAAAGGACTCTTTTAAAACATTGGAATTATGGTGTTTTATGCAAAACCAATATTGTTTCTATACATAGAATCATTCTAATAATGAAATGTTCAGTTAAAATGGTATAAAGTGATCAACTAAAAGAGTATTAATTTTGATGCACTTCGTGAGATTAAAATGCTAAAAAAATGAGATTGTGAAATTTGTGAAATTTTAGACCTGCAAGTTGTTCTTGCTTTACAGAAATGACTTAAGATTTAAAAATCTTTCACTCCGGAAAGCCGCTGTCACAAAAGCATGCATGATTGGCCGAAATTTGCCTGTAACCGCCTGAGACAAAGAGATACCTAGCGTCATCAGCACTTTTGGCAAAAAAGAATAATCCTTGCGATCAACAGCTATCATAAATGAATACCTGATATCGCTCTGAGCGACTTTACGTCCAAATAGAGCATTTTGTGAGAAAGAAAATTCGGAGCGAAAGAGGTTGGTTGCGGCCTTGAGGCAGATGAAGATGTTCCATCAGATATTCCTCTGGAGTCCAGTCATCAATTTTTAGCTCAAGATAAAGACATTTAACTTGATAAAGTTATTCAAAGTTACAGGAAGAATTCAATATATTTATGCAGAAAATCTTGCTATTTCTGCGAATCTAATTTGAAGATATGAGGAAAATATTTGCTCATTTAAACCACACAAACCAAATGCATGACATCATTGCTTCTGCATTTACTCCCAAATCCATAGATCTTTCAAAATAAACATTACAACTCCCTGTAATATGAAAGAAATGTGAAATATTACCATTTTGAAAAGCAACGTTAGTTTTAGTTAGAAAGAATGACAGAAATTTAATTCAAAACTAATAGTGTCGAAATATATACAGTAGAAACGCATTATAACGAAATCTGATATAAGAAAAACCCTGTTACAAAGAAGAATTTTTCCTATACCATTATACTAATTTCTTTTGTTTTTTACTATATTCAAAACCCTGATATAACAAATGTTGTGATATAAAGAAGTAATATTTCTGTTCCAACTAACTTCGTTATACGAGTTTCCACTGTATATCATACTATCGTAGTAAATTCCAAGAGAACAGGAGGTATCTTCTTTAAAGGCACAATAACCTAAGTGAAGTTCAAGTTTCCTCAACATTTACTGAACTTAATACATTTTTAATTTTAAAAAGTATTTCCAACTACTAACTAATATCAAGTTACCATTCTTGTTGAACTAGAACATTCATTCATGATCAAACTTGCTCTCTTTAAACATCAAGAATCTGTGCTTTAAAGCACTGCACAGGGAAGTGAAAGTTGAAATCATAAAGTGTATTAGTGGGTCAAATTTCTGTTTTTCAAAACCATTTTATTGGAAACCAAGAGTCATCATGTTTTGAATCATCAGTTTCATATTATTTAGATCAATAAAAGTTACCTGTTATCTAATTGACACAAGAGCATGCACATATTTGGTGAGCATAGGGACTGAGAGTTTATTAAGCTTACATGCACTTTTGAAAAAGAAAAATACCCTTTACTGTATTCCAATACTTTATGAGATTCCTTTGATAAGAATTATTCAAGTTTCTCAACCCACACATTTTAAGCCATACTTTCTCTGCAGCCAAATTGTTTAAGAACAAACAAGTAAATTTTGAAGTAAATTCAACCCTTATTTTAGTTACGTTTATATATCAAATGCTACTCAACTAAAATGTTGCAATTCCACTCTGAGATTCTTTTTAAGAACACATGATGCAATGATTTTGGAAAAAAACAATAAAATCCTAAACAAATGAAGCAATGCATCTATCTGAGAAAATATATTTAATATTTCATAAATAATTCAAGAAAGAATTTACAATATACACAAGAATAAATTTTATGTTTTAAAGGAGTTTCTGAGTAACTCCTGAGGAAACTTGTAAATCAGGGTTTGAAGTTGTAGAATTACTTTTTGAAACAAAAAAATTTGTGCAAGACCATCTTTTTTTTCATAAAGCCCAAGTCCCAGCTTTCATCCTACCCCCACAAATAAAATGGCAGAGTATACTAGAGATAACAGCAAATGCAAACTTTGATCATTAATAAATGAATGATTTTTTTGAGAGTGTGCATTTTCCTTGCAGTTTTGCAAGGCTCCAGTTGAAATTGAATATATCAGATTGAAGTATTAAGCAAAACATGTTTATTTAGGACCTGCTGATACATATATAATGTTCTCTACCATTCCACTATCCTTTGCATTACTTTCTTTATCAATGTCAATGGCATCATTGATTTCAGCATAAATAGCAGAATGTCCAGATGGATCTAAAACAACCCTCTCTTGACTACCCACCCCATCAGACCTTGAATCAAGAACCTCAGCATAGTCATGACTGTGTAAGCCTTGTTCTGATTCACATGGATTTCTTGTTGCATTGTGGGATTTCACATCCCCTTGCTCATCAAGTTGTATCTCATGGAGAAGACTTTTTGTGGAACTTTTTTGTTCAAATGTAGTCTCATGGCCTTGATTTCTCCCATTGTTACTTGTCAACAAAGGATACTGCTCATTTGTCTCTTTAGGACTTGTTGCATGCACTGTTTCATAGGGTGGACTTTGAGTGGGACTTTCATGTGTCACTACGTCCTCAAGGCTTGGTTTCTTTACATCATCGGAACTACCCATCACAGAATCTTGTCCATGTATCTCACTTTCAGAATTGGGGTCATGAATTACAGCATAGAACGGATTTTGTGTGGAACTGCTATGTCTAGGTATATCTTCACAGCTTTGATCCCTATCATTGTCATCACTATGCTTCATGATGCCAAATCCCTTATCATCATAACTTGTTTCATGAACTGTTGCGTAAACTCGTACTGGACTTTGTGTGTCTGTTTTATGTGTAAATTTGTTTTCTTTGCTTGGATTTTGTATATCCATACTGGGGTCATGTATATCCACATTGGATTCTGTAGTATCTTCAATTTGTTTGCAAGATGTAAGAGTACTTGCAGCTTTTGATTTACTCCCTGGTACACCTGGATGAGAGGCACCATCCGTGTTTTGAAAATTAACATCTTGAATTTCAGAATAGAGTGGTTCTTGTGTGCTTAATGGTCTGACTAAACCTCTTGGTGTGTCGGTTCTATTTGATATTTGATTTGTATGGCTCAGTTCACAATTTGATTTTTTGTTGCGAGTAAGATGGACAATAATGCACATAAGGAATGCAATTATTACCAATAGAAATGCGCTAATGCAGCATGCGATGATAACATAAGTAA
The DNA here is from genome assembly GCA_000969725.1 of Ophiothrix spiculata. NCBI lineage: Eukaryota > Metazoa > Echinodermata > Ophiuroidea > Amphilepidida > Ophiotrichidae > Ophiothrix > Ophiothrix spiculata. Next base: position 65,296 of record JXSR01S075680.1, on the reverse strand, counting down.
ACCTTGTCTGATTTTGATTTAATTCACTAAAACGATCTATGTTTGTAGAGATTTTAACAAACGTTGTAATGCCAGTTGGAAGATTATCTGTAGTATAAGCTGATGCTTGAGACTCTGTAGTTGTTGGTAGAAAACTCTGTATTTCTTGAACTGTGATAGGGCCCACTGAACAGTTGCGATTTGCTTTAGGAAATACCTCACTCCTCATGGAGCAGACAAAAGTGGTATTATTGTCCGCCATGTTGACTGCCGTTGTAACAGTGTCATTTCCAAGCTCAACTCTGGATCCATTCTGATATTGACGAGATAAAAGCAATTGTACGCTTGAAGAAGATTCTCCTGTAATGCACTTGAAAGTAAATTGGCTACTTTCATTTAGAGTAGTTGTTGATAGATTGAATATTAAGCTGCATTTGGGAAAGCTGAGAGGTGGAAGATATTCCTCCACTGCAACATTCACATGCCTGGTGTTCTCAATTAATTGATCTTTGACATAATTTTGTGTATGACATGTATACTGGCCATAATCTTCTTTCAGTGCGTTTTTGATGGAAATCAAGCTACCATAATTCGATGGAAAATATCTAACTTCTATATTGTACCTTGTTGGGTCAACTCCTAACAGATTTGAATTGTTTGCTATAATTATGTTGTTAAATTTCCAGTAGAAACGAGCTGTATCAGCTCCATTGCAGAACAGCTTAATGACTGGTCCAAACTTTGTTTCCTTGTCAATCCAATAATTAGCATTTTGTGCTTCAGAAAATAAGACATGAACATGAATCAGTATTATACATTTGATAATTCCATTCATTTTAATCGTGTACAAAGCCATTTACTATGGTGTATTTACAAGCTATTTGAAATCTTAAGTGATACAATACGTTACTTTGATCAGTCATGTGACAGGATGCTTGATAAAACAAAATGTTCTCTTAACCTGATAGTCCGATACTTGGTATAGTTTCGTCAGGGCTCCATGTGTTATGGAGGTACTATGTTGAGTCTGCCTACTTTTAAAAAGTACCCAAATGACGATTTTCACACCTCCCCGCTATATATAAAGCATGAGTATGTTTTGTGTAGTAATTTTTGTACCCAAAACAGGGAAATGCTATTGTTTTAATAAACATCTGCCAGATTAAAGTATTGGTCTATTAGTGAAAAACAAATTGACAAATTGGTGTACTAGTATTTCTGAACACTAACAGGAAGATTTTTGGCATTTTCCATCAGATAATCCAAACCCCTTTTCCTTTATTAGTAATATGAATTTGATATCCTCAGTGGCGGCACCAGTATCTCATTTCTGGGGGGGGGCAAATGCGGGGCAAGACAAATTTCTGGGGGGGGGGGCAAAATAATTGGAAAAAATTAACACGCGCATAGCGCACAAAAAATTTTGGACTAAAAATGTAGCAAAATGTTTACATTTTAGGTCAAAATGATCAATAAAAATGGGTAATTGAGAGAAATTTGCGCCTTAAAGCTTCTGATTTTTTTTCGGGGGGGGGGGGGGCAGACGGGGGGGGAAACATTTTTGTTGGGGGGGGGGGGGCCCGTGGTGCCGCCACTGGATATCCTATTTCACAATCAAGTTTAAATGTAACAAATCTGGTAAAACTGACATGACCAAAAATATCGCTATGTACCTGATATTGATAACAGCCCTCCCTGGGTTGATTTATGTTCAGAATAAAATGTCTAAAGGGAGCCTACCAGCACTATTATAGTATACTATTCTGGTTTAGGTTTCAATTTTCTTGTTATCATTTCCCTTTCAATTTAGACATATTAAATGTCAATGATGTTTAAAAGTAACTCTTATGGAGGGGGTGGGGAGCTATATACTTTCACATGTTTACCATACTAAAGTTTAAGATTTCCAGATCACACCTACAACGTGTATTGTAGCATGTAACGAGCTCGTTATTATTAGCAGCTCGTATTTGAAACAAAGGTCGCTCTTATTTGAAACAAAAATCACTCATATTTAAAACAAAGGCACTCATTATGATTTAAAACAAAACAACGCTCATATTTAAAACAAAACATGCTTGTTTTTGGAACAAAACGTGCTCGTATTTGAAACAAAACATGCTTATTATGAGCTAGAAAATACAGGCTTATAACAGGCTCGTATTGGGAATGCATAGGAGCTCATCAGGACCAAGACACAGCAACATTGGTAAAATTCAAGCCTCATAAATATTTTCATGTTTTTGTCATCACGGTTTTGTCTGGGTATTGTTAAATTTTCATTTATTTAAAAACTGTAAGATATAGAGGGAGAACACCATCGACTATTTTTCTGAATAAATGGGAGAGTTTTATCTGAGGGAGGAGGGAGCATTCCTGCCAGGCACCACCAAAATTAGATACTTATTAAAGCTTTTTATACATGCAGCAGTGGTTAGAGCAGTGGTGGGCAACCTACGGTCCGCGGGCCAAAAGAAAAAAACAAATAATAAAATTTTGAACGTAGCTCCAAATAAAAATTCATATTGCTCATGGAATAAACTTGTCATCTACTTCTAAATTCATCCAAAGTTGAGCAAAATCGCATGTGTAAACCCCTGCAAAATTGTTTTTCTTAACAAACACAATATCTATCCTCTTAGCTAAGGCTTCGTATTTTCGAAAACGACGGATGTAGTGGAGTACACAACAGTAACGAAAGTTTTGGTGGCTGATGTTTTGTGGGATTAACTAGTTGTTATAAACTTTCTAAATGACCGAAATACATTTATATAGATACGAGTAAAGAAATTCGTTTCCCGTCCCCGGTCTTCCACGAGATTTTTCAAAATCTATATTGCTAATTTAAATGAGAAATATTCGCTGATCAACTCTTGTGACATTTTGATATTATGTAAATTTTGTAATTCTATTGTTCTTTGTCTTGTCATGTGACAAGTCATTACTGGGGTATTGTGTATATTTTTGTTCTACCTCATATTGCTATGTACTTCTGATATCGAAGAAATCCAATTTTGTATTCAAGCTCCCTTTATGGTTGAGCACTTTACCTTTGGATGATTTCACATATGGAATTTACAATTATTAATTTTTAATTTGTACCAGAAATACCTAGGTAGGGAACACTTTCCTTGATACTACCCTAGGGAAATTTGAATTTTAAAATGACGTACTAGTTTGCCCTTTGGAGATCGAGGCATTCAAAGTAACATTTTGCAGTATTGTAAAAAATGCGTAGAGAGACTGCAGCTAAAAGAGTTGATTTAAACGTCAAAAAAAAAAGGGGGGGGTTAGATAGTAGAAAATGATATCGGTCCTACTATTGAAACTCCCTCCCGTAAAAAACCAAGTATTCCATAGGTCTCAACGAGTTCTTTTAGTACTTTGGATGCGGCCCGCGAAAAATATCAGAATTCTTTTTTGGCCCGCGGTAGTAAAAAGGTTGCCCACCACTGGGTTAGAGCATTGTACTCATAATCAAGAGGTTGTTGGTTCAAGCCCTGGCCCGGCCCTCGCAGTGTTGGGTCCTTGAGCAAGATTCTTTATCCACATTGTGTATGTCAAAAGTACTGGGAAGGTAAATCGTACTTGTTTATGCAGGAGGATTGGTGTACCCCCACAAACATACACTATAGTGGAGCACCACGACTGTTAGCAATAATAGCTGCGGTTTCAACTTAACCTTTATACCTTATGTATGTAGACATGATTTGGCGAGTGATCCCCAGCCCAGAAATATATACTTTGAAGTTCTTTTTAAGCTTGAACCGATGGCTCCATTTCCTTTCCGATACGATAGCTGATGTTTTATATCTGTCACCTTGCCGATACGATATCCGATACCGATGTTTCAGTGCATTGGTTGTCGTCAGGAAATTTTGAGTGCCGGTCGGGGAGTCTGAGGGGGGATGTGCTCCCCTCATTTTTGTAAAATTTTGAAAATTTGACCCAAAAATTACGCTATTTTGTGCATCAAAAATTGCTCACTTAAGACTTAACGCTATCATGGTCGGCACCATTTTTATGTGTGTTTGAAATTTAATAATTTTTTTTGTGAGGGAGAAAATTCTATCGGTAATAAAATCGCCTCAACTTGTTAAAATTAACACACTAAATTATAATTAAAATTATTAAATCAATCCCAGCAATTTCATAGTTTTCTATAAATTTTTCTTTTTGAGCAAGTTTCATAGAAATACAAGACTTAATTTCTAGAAATAATTTTGATGTTTTTTACCCATAATGCATTGCACAGGTCTCGTGGTATGAGCAAAGAGCATGCGCTGTGTTAGGGATTTCCCAAGGATTCCCAATAATACATGTACGTTATGCATAAATTATTATAATGCCAAGTGAAATCTTGGAGGTTATTGTGCGTGTTTCAATGTCAAATATTGGGAATAATCAGGGGGGGTCAGATTTTGAAACTCCCATTCAAAAAACTTGAATTTTAATTAAAGCTCCAAAATTTTATTTTATACCCTTACTTGGCGTATAAAAATATGCAGATTCCAAAACCGTTGGGGTCGGGACTTCGACCCCAGAATACTAAAAAGATATTTTAACTTTTTTGAAAAATAAACGGATTTTTAATTACGGATAATGTGACGTCATACGAGACATGCGCTCTGTATCTCTGCCGTGGTATCGTGAAAATAGGCTCGTTTAAGCAGGGAGTACGAGTAGTATAAAATCCCATCAGTTAGTAACCTGAATTCTGTGGCGAAGAGGATACGGCGATCGCCTCGGACGCGGAAGGTCCATGGATCGAGAACTGCTCGGGGAAAATTTTTTGGTCTCATTTTTTTCTTCTCAAACTTTCTTTTCTAGCTTTTTCTTATGAATCTTTATCAGTATCTATATTTAAAACAATTTACAAACATACACCGATAGGTTTTTTTCTCCAAATACTCTAAAACAGTTATGATGCCATATGATCATGAGCTATATTCAGCATGCACATGCGGCACCGGTGAGCTAGCTGCATTGAAATCGTGCATACCACAATGTGACTCATGAGCATCAACTTGAAGTGGTTTATTTATTTTTGATAATGATTGCATAGAAAAAGATTCAGCTTGTGATTTCGGGCTTTATATTTTGCAAATTAGTAAAACTTGGTAAATATTTCAAATAAATCTTCTAATCAAAATTAAACACGTGATCATCACCATCCTCGTACATATTTATTGAATGCATTTCGGTGGTACCAGTGTGGAAAAAGGGATCGTCCTACCACCACTGGGAATAATCATAATATAAAGTGATTTTTATGTACATTTTTATCGTTAACAGTGTTTATTTTATTTTTTTTTTGTTGTATCAAATGTGATTTTTCTTGATTTTTTCTAATATATCTAGTATTTTTATTTCATAATTGGTAAATTTCGAGCTGGTCGGAAGTGATTATACAGTAGCTCTGGGCCGGTCGGCCAAGGTCTGTGTATCGGTATTAGTTCTTTTATATGGTACCCCAAGTCAAAAAAAAAAAAAATTGGTAACCATATGCATGCCAGTTCTTCATTTTTGTTAACCTCCCTTTTCAAAGATTTTAAATTGATTTTACCCCCGTTTTTTGGCAAAAACTAGGTTTTGACACCCCTTTTCAAAGACTCTTAAAATTTAATATATTAACATGATTAAGACTACAGTCCCTAAATCGTCTCGCTCAGCTGAACGTCATTTTTACTGCAAGTTTTTACCTACTTGTAACACATATCAGAAAATCACAATTTTTGGCGTACATATGAAATAGAGTATCTAGTTTATACATGAATCTTTACTAGTGATTTCACATCCACTATCAAGGTCAAAATGATGTCATTAGACGATTTTGTTGCCTTTTTCACCGAAACCTCATAATTTCATGATGTTCGAAAAATTCAATTGTTTTCAATTTTTGACAAATTGTAGTCTCGATATTTGAACCATGTTGTCGATTAGTTTACGTGTCTCCCCTAAGCATTCGCATAATTTACTTACAAATTGAGCATTCCATTGAGGCAAAAATTGCAATTTTTATGTAAACAAAAGAAGAATAAATTATGGCATTCTAATGTTTATGTTTTAGATTTCAGTTCATGATCTCAATGCTGCCTGGATAGCTTAGTGGTAGATCCCTCGCTTCGTAATGCATGACTAACCCCTGCCATAATCCATGGCTCGAGTCATCGCAAATGCAGTGGAAACTATTTATCTTTTCATGATTAAAAAATGGTTAGGATTCACATTTTCCTGAGTAGAAGGAGGCCGGTAATTTACCCTTAAGAACAAAACATAAATATATACTTTTATGATGTCTCTTGTACTACTAGATCTTGTTACATCTTTTCCGCCAGCTTTCCCGCATCTTCCAAGTCCAAAGAACAGCCACAGAATTCTGTATGTTAGTATGCCTGGCCCAGAGGATGTAGACCGAGTCGGATTTACCAGTTCTGTGAAATACCCTTTTTTTAAATTTCATGGAGATGGATGCTCAAAATACCCCCTTTTTATGATTTTGCGGTCTGCGATTACAGTTAAAAATATACACTTTTTCCGCAAAATTTAGAATACGCATGGTTACCACTTTTATGTTGACTTGGGGGACCGGGGTTTTCGGAGAGGATACGGCGATCGCCTCGGACGTGGAAGGTCCATGGATCGAGAACTGCTCGGGGAAAATTTTTTGGTCTCATTTTTTTCTTCTCAAACTTTCTTTTCTAGCTTTTTCTTATGACTCTTTATCAGTATCTATATTTAAAACAATTTACAAACATACACCGATAGGTTTTTTTCTCCAAATACTATACTAAAACAGTTATGATGCCATATG
>JXSR01S075679.1:61866-72126 GCA_000969725.1 Ophiothrix spiculata | reverse complement strand
ATATGGGAAGATAATGGTAAGAATTCAAGCCATTTGAATCCGGTAGGAATAGACATATGGGAAGATAATGGTAAGAATTTAACCCATTTGTATCCATCAGGATAAGACATATGGGATTGTAATGGTAAGAATTCAAGCCATTTTAATCCATATTAAGATTAGACATGGGAAAATAATGGTAAGAATTCAACATTAGAATTAGACATATGGGCTGCATATATGGAAAGATAACGGTAAAAATTCAAGCCATTTGAATCCATATAGGACTAGATATATGGAAAGATAATGGTTAAAATTCGAGCCACTCAAATCCATTACATTACATGTAGGGTTAGACATATAAGAAGATAATTTGGTAAGAATTAAAGTCATTACATGGCAAGATAGTTATAAAAATTCTAGTTATTTGTATCTGTTAGTAATTGACATATGTGCCCCGTCATATCTAAGGTGCCTTAAGGTCGGCTGCATTGTATATTACGAGATACAGGCCATTGAAGCTGAGCATAGTCAACAATGCAATCACATCCAAGGTCGAATTTCCAATTTCATCGGAAACATTACCTTTTAAGTGTATTTTATCATATTAATCAGGTTCCAACATCCAAAACATAAGAACATTGTTTTAAAAAACGAGATAAAAATCCTTTCTCCATTCAAATTTTACTCATTTCAAAGACTGTTAAACTTGATTTTCTCTTCTCAGGACTATAGTTTTTCCAATTCAGTCCGATTCCTTTTTCCCAACTTGGATGTAACTTTGCAACCGAACATCCAAAAGTTTCTTAATTTGCTATGAAGATTAGTGGATTTCACTCGGATGCTTGTTAAGGACAAACAAAAATAATTGTTTGGTTGTCCTCCACAACTTTCTTTGAGCAAGTGTGGGGGGGTAGATTTTTTTTTTTTTTTCAGATTTTTTTTTTCAAATATAAGTCAAGTTACACCAAATTATGGCCTCTTTAAAGATGCAAATAGTCTACTATACCGAAAAATCTCTTTATACAAGTTTAAAAACAGTATTAAAATGGAAACAAAATGAAAACAACCAACTTAAAATATATTTTCAAAAAATTGAAATTCTCAAAGAAAAATAAATCTTTTTTTGGAAATCTGAAAATTAGGCACGGTATACTTTTGTACAGTAAAAACTTTTTTCCAGTTTTGAAAAATAGGGGCGGGCGGTCGAGGACAACCAAACAACTTTTTTTTTGACTAATCTTCATCAAATTGTTCTTTCTTAACAGAAAATATGCAGTATATCTTTGTAAAAGAAAAGCAATTTTATATTGATAAGTTGAAACAGGTTTCAGCACCATTTCAACCAGCAGTATGCTTTTTATTTGAAAAATATTATTCTTGAGGTTGTTGTGTTTCAATTAACAAATAACACTGACCATTTGACAGATTTATACTTTTGCACTGATTGTAAATAAATTTTTTACAAATCCTTAATGATAATCTTAAGGAAATGCAGTATAAAGTGGATTACTTTGTAAGGGCAAGTAAAAGACCAATACTGTAAACGGGGTTATTTTCGCGACAGTTTAATTTTCGCGAAAAAGGTCCTGAAGTTAAATTAAAGAGTAGGCCTACAGGTTATGTCTGAATACAGCTGAATTTTTTTTTTCAGAAACAGGAGAAGTTACATTATTCGTTGTAAATCGTGACTTTGAAGGCGGCAATTCAGCAATAGAAGTATTCACATATGACGGCACAGGCCATACACTGATTCACAGAAGAAGTATTACACATCCAAATATTTATTGGTAAGTTTTACTTAAATGAACTAGCCTAGATTCCACTTAGAATTAAAAACGTATGGAAATGCTCTAAGTTAAACTTAAAAGTGTAGTAATATCCAAAAAGGTACAAGAATTTACACAGAAATGGCTCAAATTGAGAGATAACTAATTAACAATATATCATTCTTTGATGGTGGTGTGACTATCTTGTGTTTTCTGAATCTTAAATTTGTACCTCAAATCTGGATTTACCAGATAAAAAATCAAAAAAGCTCTTAGAGATAATTTAATACATATTAAAAGAGAAACAATTTCATCAAAAATAATGTGTTTACCCATCACATGTGTAGAAACAAAATCTTTTTAAATTTTGAAACTAGAAACACTGTCTTCACATCTTTTTTTTTTTCGCCGGCGAAAAAAATTAAAGCAGGTAAAGTATTGCAATGTTCTCCAATATTCCTCAAAATCATGGAAAACTACTTGCAGGTTATATTACTATAAACATGATTCATGTAAAAAAATATGTAGGTAAAAAATTAGTGGGAAGAATCTAGGCCAGTCCCTTTAATATGCAATGCATTACTTCAATCAATCAATCAATCATTCAATCAATCAATCTTCCAAATATTGGACATCAATATGTAAAAAGTAAAAATAAAAAGTGATAATTTAATAATTGAACTCTTAGAAGCCTGCTCCGACAGTAATGTAACGTACATTTTGCCTAATTCAGCTATATTGATGTACACATGCGTGAACATAGGTTTACAAAATACCCCCTAAACAAGTTTTAGCTTTCCCTGAACAAGGATTTTAAGTTTAATTTTAAATTTTACCCATTTAGGGGGGACAACATGTTACTCAATTTCACGTTTTTGAAAGTTTGTTTTGTACCATAACTTTTTAACAAATTGATTACAGTACATTAAATAAAAGTATACATTTTCTAATCTATTGATTTTCACAAGGAACATGATGGGGATGTTGATTTTTGACCAAAATTCACATTTTTTGAGAACATCACAAGAACACATTTTGTGGACATTTTTTTGGCCAGTAGTTTACCCTGGTTTTGTGGAATATTGGAGAAAATTGCTATTCTTTACTAACTTTTATTTTATTTTGCCAGAGGCAAAAAGTGGTTGAAAACAGTCTCTTATATTAAAAACAAAGCATTGTAGTTTTATTATCATATTTATGTCAAAGACAAAATGGTCTAATCAGCATTCGGATGTCGGGGAATATTGATTTTGAGATACATGACAATAAAGGTAGAAAATACTGTTGTTTTTCATTGTTTTTGAAAGGTCCATATTTTGTTGTATCTCTGGAACCATGTGACCCATAATGATGGGATTTGAATCAAAATGTAGCATTTTTGATGTACAATCGGATTGTAATAAAATATAAAAAATGAAAATTGCCGACATCCGACTCATTCTCCTTGATCGGGTCACATATATATATGCAAAGGAAATTCAGTCTTATGCTATATCAATTTGCCAATCCAAATTTCCTGTTTGAAAAAACACTTCAAGTGAAATTAGAAAAGGAAATAAAAATCAAAACTGAATGGAAACTGAACATACAAAATTAATTATCAATCATATTCTGACTGTGTACAGTGGGGGATGTAGCACTTTCATATTACCGGTATCTTTTGCCTGTCAACTGATCCCCCTTTTTTTAAAGGCATATTTATTTATATTTGCTGTTTTTTCACCAAAATAAACATGTAAAGTTAACACTAACCGGCCTCACTCCAACAAAATCCCGCAAGCAAAAATACAGAAACTCGCCTAACTCCAAATACATCAGAGACGGAGGATATATATGGGCACAAAATGGCTGCCATATGGCAGATACCTGGTGACTTTGCCATAAGTGGACATGGGAAATGTTTGTATGACATATTCGGACTTGTAGTTTTTAAGTGTTTGGGGGTTAGTTTTATAATTATATACCCTAAATGCTAATTAGTGACAGCACGACTGCTGAAAATATACCTTTAAAAAGTGCATTAAATGGCTACCTTAAAAAAATCACCTTGTTTAGGCTTTCGCCATTCGCCAAGGAAACCCGTACCAAGTATTAAAGCTAAAGGAAGCTTATCTTTAACAGGAGCTAACAGGGCTCCAAGATGTTTTTTAAATTCAGTTTTGAATGCAGGAGGAAGATCGGAGCACCCAGAGAAAAACCTGCGATAGCCAGCATGGACTGAAAACCAAATGCACGTAAAGCGCCGGGCACAGGAATCGAACCCAGGACCTCATTGTTGCAAGGCGAGGGAACTACCGCTGCGCCAACCCGCTCCCCCTTATTGAAGTCTATACAGACCTAGCTCATTGCTGAGTGAAAAAGTACCCTTTCCATAGTTTTTTTGCTTACTGATTATATTAGCAGTTTTGCTATAGTGGCCCCTCGGCCTATAATAACTGACCACTGCAGTGTAAATTAAGCTGACTTGGCAAAATTTCTTAATTTTCTCTGGGTGTGGCACTTACCACCAATCAGCTCTTTGCTAAATGCCACTGTAGATTATTACCAAACCTATTTTCCAAGATATTGTAAGTTTAACCCTTTCGATCCGATGAACGCCTCAGCGTTTCCTAAGTAGCATACGAGAGAACGCTCAGGCGTTCCAATTTGTATTGAGTGTAGATTAATTCAGTATGGGCTGTATGCCCATATGTGACAATTCAGGACTGAAAGGGTTAAACATCAATAAACCAACATTGTAAATTTTAAATTTGCAAATTGTCGGCCCCATGACTACGTATCTCACATTTTGGTCAAAATGGGTTTTTGGTACCATTTTGGAGAAGTCAAATTTTGTTGTGATAAAACCTGGGAAATTAATCTTTATTCTAAACCCACTGTTGACTTAATTTCGCCAAGCATCTCAAAATCTCATGACAAAACCACATTTCTTTTATTGTTAGACATCCAAAGTTCTTGTACAAGAAATATAATAACATTATATTATGTTCACTTTTTAGTGCAAAAACCTTGAATCTCACATAAAACTGTGGGAAACTGCACTTACATGATTTTTCTTGCTTAAAACATATAAAATATGTTCATGATAACCACAATGATTGATAACAACATTTTCAAAACTCTAATAAATAGCTTTATGCCATATAGATACTATTTAGTAGAATATTTCCAGGAGAGGAATGTTTTGCCGATATTGAACATTTTACTTTTTAGCATGTTTAGAGATACAAAGTCTTCTTGTGGGGCCGACGAAATGTAAATTTATATTTTCAAGAATGATTTGGCCTATTCACTTAAGTTTTCATATTTTTCTCCATTTTTGCAGTCCTAATGGTATAAAAGCCACAAGTCAGACTACATTCTATGTTACAAATGATGGCTACTTCAACGAAGGTCTTCTGCGATTTCTAGAAATACTATTAATGCTTCCGACTGGTAGTGTGATGTACTATGACGGGACGGGCGCCAAACAAGTAGCTGATGGGTTTGGGATGGCGAATGGGGTCAATTTATCCCCTGATCATAGGTAAGACAGTGCTGTTAAGGCCGAACCATAGTCGGCCTCCAACCAAAAATTTTCCTACCAAACAATTGGTTGCGACGTCACCAATTATTTGCCACCGAATTTAAAGTATAGGCGAATTCATACTCGGCCTCCAAACAAAATTTTTCCTACCAAACATTTGGTCGTGACGTCACCAAATATTTGCCATCGATCTTAAAAGTTTGAACGGTTAGCAAACATTTGGTCCAATGTATATGGCAATTCAATAGCATGTGCAATCTAGCGCAAAATTTTATTTGGTCTCAACTCGGTGTTGAAGTTATTTTGTTTGGAGTCACTCGTCATTTTGACGTCACAACCAAATGTTTGGTAGGAAAAATTTTGTTTGGAAGCCGACTATTGTTTGGGCCTTACTGTCAATTTATACTCGGCCTCCAAACAAAATTTTTGCAACCAAACATTTTTTCATGACGCCAAAATATGGGCGGCTATAGGTGTTGTTGGTTTTAGACACCTTTCTTGATTTATTTTCATACGCCGTTTTGGGTTACATATCGATCTTGTGTTTAGACACCGTTATGGGTTTTACACACCCTTTAGGGTATTTAAGACGCCTTTTTCATTGTAATAGACACCATTATCAATTTTGTAGACACCATTCTCTTGTTGTTACCTATGGTTGCCCATGGTTTGACATCATGACAAAAAATTTAGTACTGATGGAATGGGTGCTAATACTAAAGAAATAATGAATACAGGGGAGTTTTAGTGCACTATGCCTCCCAAGTTTGTAATTCTACATGGCCTCAGCACATTTTACTGATGTTCCCTGATCATTAACCCAATCAATCTCTATTTGACACCAAGTATCATTTCAGTTTCTGCGGCAACCTGTAGGGTGCTGAACTTTGATTAGCCCACATAAGTCATCATAGCCTGAACCAGCTTCCTTAGTTTCGTAGGGGTTTCTGTGGGACAAATATTAGTAATTTTCAAGCTCTTTTTATCTTTGGTGCCACTGAAGTTAGAAATTTGTGACCTTGATGTTATTTTTGCACCATACTAGCTGTCAAATTTTTCACATAAATTGAGTCCCAATCAATCTCTATTTGACACCAAGCATCATTTCAGTTTCTGCGGCAACCTGTGCTGAACCTTGATTAGCACTAATTTAGTCATCCCAGCCTGGACCAGCTTCCTGAGTTTCGAAGGGTTTTCTATTAGATGACTGTTAGTAATTTTCAAGCTCTTTTTATGTTGGGTGCCACTGAAGTTAGAAATTTGGGACCTTAAAGTTATTTTTGCACCATACTAGCTGTCAAATTTTGCACATAAATTGAGGCCGAGTTGTTAACTTAGGTCTCTAATGTAAACTTAAGCCTGTCGTTAAAATGGTCCATACAATGTGACATATTAAGTAATGATTCAGTTAGGTGAGTCCCCCGGGTGAATCTTGATTTGCAAGGTACAGCTTAGCAAGTGGAATGTACCAGGTATATCGGAAAATATATTAACGCAGCCCTGTTCCTTTTTTCCTTCCAGAATTGAGATCTCAGGAACTGCTTTTTTCATATAAAAATAGGACTAAATTTGAGCTGGGTACTCAACTTTGGTCTGGATGGGGGTGTGCGGCTGGGACCGTGGAACCCTTACCCATCTTTAAGGGTAATGTTTGAGAAAAAGTGCACCCATGTTTAGGGATTTTGCTCCAAAAATAGGCTGATTTTTCAAAATTTTCTGGTCTCGCATAGCGAGCCCTGAAAATTTTCAGTTTTTTGGACCATTTTAGCGTATTTTCTTGAAAATGTGACCTATGTTTAGGGATTTTGGTGCTAAAAATGGGACCCATGTTTAGGGATTTTTTGTGAAAAAGCAAGCCATTCCAGCAGCACATCCCTGTATACCATATATATGTGAGTACCCCCCCCCCCCCCCCCGGGGGACCAGCTTCCTGAGTTTCGTTGGGTTTTCTATTAGATGACTATTAGTAATTTTCAAGCTCATTTTATGTTGGGTGCCACTTAAGTTAGAAATTTGGGACCTTGAAGTTATTTTTGCACCAAAGCTAAGTTTGTGCACACACTAAAATCAATCATACTAGCTGTCAAATTTTGCACATAAAGTGAGGCTGAGTTGTGAACTTAGGTCTCCATTATAAACATCAGCCTGTCGTTAAAATGGTCCATACAACGTGACATATTCAGTAATGTTTCAGTTAGGTGAGTCCCCGGATGAATCTTGACTTGCAAGGTACAGCTTAGCAAGTGGAATGTACCAGGTATATCGGAAAATATATTAACGCAGTCCTGTTCCCTTTTTCCTTCCACATACCAATGTAGTTCCACGAAGCCGAGTGGTAAGAGCATGAGTCTCGTAATACAGAGGTTGTGGGTTCGAGCCCAGGGCAAGGCGGTTTTCGTCTCCTTGTTTCCTTGGGCAAGAAACTTTACTCTACTTGCTCCGTGGTTTGGAAGTCACGTAAAGCCGTTGGTCCCCTGTACGAATAGACTCCTTTATGGGATATGCATTTCATGCAAGTACTGTGTATCATTGATTGATTGAATGAACTGCTAATACTTGATCTTGCCAAACATTTTAATAGTTTATTGCCTAGATTTTGAGCCATATTTCACATGAAAATTTGATTTGTGAAGAAAAAAAAATTGACAAACATACCTCTATATACTCTCTAAGTATGAAACATTGACAACAACAGTGAATGTCAGCTCAATATCCTGGGGGGGGGGACTCAAAAAATTTTGGTAGTTATAAGATATCCGTAATAAGGCACGGTTCCCAATTCATGACGGAATGTCTTTCGACATACGAAAGGGCTTGACGCAAGAGCCAGGACGAAATGCATTTTGAGTCATGATGCAAAAATATTAGGAAAAACTTATAACCCCCTTTTTGAAGTGGTGTTTATAATAAAACAGGCCCTTGTGGAATTTTTCTGCATCATTCAATACACTATAATACATCTATCTTTGAATCATGACTCAATATATTTCTGCATCATGATGCAAGACAATTGCGTCAAACCCTTTCGTATGACTCAAAAGCTTTCGTCATGAATTGGGAACCGTGCCTAACCAACATAGGGTCTATGGAACTGATTTTTTACCGAATTGAGATCTCAGGATCTGCCTTTTTCCCATAAAAATAAGACGAAATTTGAGCTGAAAATCACTCAAAATTAGTTTGAAAACTTAATAAACACACTTTTCTTTGAAAATGTGAGTCTTCAAAACTGAAGTAATCTTGAAATGAGTATCTTTGGGAATGGAAGAGGAAGCTTGAAAGGAAGCATTACACGTTACTTGTTCTGAACTTTTGTACCGTTGATTTTGACATTTCACCGGTAATAAATCATCCAATATTTGTGATGGCTCACCCCGAAAGGTGACTTTGAAAATGATATTAATTTTGATTTTATTATTTCATCTGTTACAGCATTTTTTAAGCTTTTAAAATGACACCTTACTTGTGGAAATTGATCAAGGCGATCAAATTTTACAACAGAAAATTTGCTGGAAATTCTTATTATTTTCTTTATTTTTTGCTGCCTATTTTCATCAGTTTCTCGTAAAGTGTTCTGTCGCAAAGTCCCCCTTTTCAGGGGTGAGTCATCACATTTAGTCCACAACCCACTAAGTTACCAATTTTCATGCCTTGAAGGACATGAATATGCCTTGAGGGTATCATTGTGTCCTTCACAACCCTCAAATTAGACCTCATAGTAGTGGGTGGGCAAAATTGGATGATTTATTACCAGTGAAATGTCAAAATCATTGGTACAAAAGTTCAAGGCAAGTAACATGTACCGTAATTATCTTGAGCGTGGCACATATTCATACCTTCAATCAATATAAGTTGAGTGATCCCCAGGGCTTTATATTTTGATGATTCCTATCATTTTCATAATTTCCTTCTTTTATAGGTATTTGTATGTGGCATCTACATTTGAACAGAATATCAGAGTTTATGAAGTTCTTACCGCAACCAGTCTTCAACTAAAACAGGTGAGGGATTTTTCCAGAGGGTGATTACTACTTAGGCCAAAAAAAAAATTGTTTGGTTGCCCTCCACCGACCGACCCTATTTTTCAGCCCGACCCAAGCTATTTTGTATTGATTTTTTTTTTTCTTTTTCAAAAAATATGCAAAACTTACCGAAAGTACAAAAAAACAATGTCTGTGATATTTTTGCTTTTGTCGATATTCAACCCTCAAAATGATTAGTATGTCCCAAATCACTACAAGAGGTATTTGATTGTTTTGATTTGATGTTGCGGGGGAAGTAGTGTAGGCTGAAGCGGCCGATCAACCTAGCGGTCCATGGAGGAGTATTTAAAAAAACCAAAAAAACAGACCGACCGACCCTCTCTGAAAAAAGCTGTGGAGGGCAACCCAGAACACATTGTAAATTTTGTTCCAAAAACACCTCAAAACGTTGTATTTTCCGTATTTTTGTACTTGCTAATGCTAATTCAGAGTTATGTTCTGTGATAATTTATGAAGATATCCATATAACATTTACCCTCATTGGTCAATGGGAACACGTTGTAAATTTAGCTACCAATAAGGGACCATCCATGTTCTGTCTCCAATTTTCAGCTCGGGTTTTAGTGACCTTAACTTATCGATTTTTCCGTAGCGTCCTTTCGCTTACCCAGCTGACTTCTATAAGCAAAGTAAATACCACTGAGGAAATCAATATCTCTCTTTGCTGTGTGCATTGTGCATGGTAAAATTCGTTTCTGCTGAAATTCTGGCCAAAGTTTTCAATATGCATCCAGAGCAGTCCCCCCAGGTGAAATTCAAACTAAATCTCTGTATATTTTGAAAGGCAAGCCATGGTAAGCTCACAAATAACAATGGTAGAATGGGATTCTGGAATAAGGGTCAACATTTCCATTGATTTGAAAATAACCTGCACCAATACTTCACATTCTTAATTTTGCAAGGATAATGCACTTGAATGATAATATGTGTACCGCCGCGGCAA
>JXSR01S075677.1:51119-75813 GCA_000969725.1 Ophiothrix spiculata | reverse complement strand
GATATATTTTGTACTATTGCACTCTCAGGCATTAAATATTTGTATAATATATAATTCGGTCAAATTTGGACCGATCGAGTCCAAATTTGACCTCATGATATATTTTGTACTATTGCACTCTCAGGCATTCAATATTTGTATACTATTGGAGGTTTTCTATTGCGGAATGTCATATTGACTACCCGGAATGTAATTGTATTAACAACCTATGTGCGATGGTCACTAGATATGATGTAATTAAGCATCATAAGATATAATCAATATTATGAAACTGTAACTATCTCATAAAATGTACTTTTTGTGACTATGATTTTCTTGGTAAAATTTCCAAGACAAGTGTCCGTCACCTGCCTTATAAAATGAATGACCAACCAGCAACCTGTTACCCAGTTGCTGCACTAATTGATGTCAGAGGGACAAGGACATACCCCATTATATCACACTAATTACAAGCAAGGCAATATTTCCTGTTATTTCTCCTATTATGCCGGTTTCTTCAGCCAACCATTAACGGTTTACAAACTCTAGAATTCTGACTAATCATACACTGTAAATACATGAGTAAATAAGAAGACTTTCATGAAAACCAGTGTAGCAACAAATTTTGACTACCACAAACTTGTGAGTAGATAAACTGATTACTTGACAGGAATATGCAACCACCTGCTTATTGAACCCAGTATGGCTGCCCAATATTCTGTTGTTAGATAATTATGATAATTGATATATTGCTTTTGTGGGGTAATTAATTGTAGCAAAATATGAAATTCTGCGTTTTCATTTTCAGTATATTTTAGTTGGAGTGTCTGTAATTTACTATTAGTAAATTTACCTGGTTAGTGCTATCCTTGGCTGCTGCTACTAATTTTCCTTTGCAATCATCAGATCTACCATTGCTACGAGTCCTTCGTCTACCAGTTATCTCATCATCTTTGCCACCGCTCCGTATTCTTCGCCTCAGCAATTCATCCTCCTTGCCATTACTACGTGTCCTACGTCTACTTCGGCATTTATACGGCACAAGGATACTGTTACTCTTGACCATATGATCTGCTAAGTAACTACCAGTTACATCGTTAGCTTTCAGTTGTTTTTTCTTTCCTTTTTTGATTCTTAAACTTCGCTTTAATCTCTCCTTTTTGCCTGCGCCTGATTTAGTTTTCTTAGCTCTTTCAGATGACGTTTCCCCAGACTTTTCCTGTGTAGTGTCATTACTTTTGCCCTGTTTGTGCTTGTCTTTTGTCTTTGTGTTGTTATCCACTTTAACTGTACGTACACTGTCTTCTTTCTTCCTACGGAACCTACCAAGCAGATTATGGCCAGAGAAATCCATGGTTGTAATGTTGAACCAAATTCACACATATAAATCCAGGAATAACACATCCATCACAAAAAAATAATCACAGCTCATGTTATCTCTTTAAAATTCCATGCATGCAAAGAAATCACTGATAAAAAGCTCTATGCTTTAGTTTTGTTTAGCTCACACGTACAGTCATCACGCTTGCTTAATATTACCGCAGGATTTCTCCACATCCTCTCGCAAAGTCTTGACATGTCTTGCCAACATGTAGTTGATAAGGGAAATTGCACTAATCAAGATGTGTTAGCAAACTTTCCAAGTAAATTGTAGTGTTACAATATAAATGAACTTCTATGACCACTCAATATCTTGTATGTATTTTCCAATGAACCAGATACAGCACAATATACTATAGTGCATGTATGTTTCACGTCCTATATACCATCCAATTCTCATATCCGGCATCATGGCAAGAATTCCCCTAACAATTATCGCAACTGATCCAAGTTTCACTTCCAAATTGCACACCTTGGTGTTGTACACTTTCCATGATGACTTGCCTACATGTAGGTCATTAATTATCACTTTGAATCTCTTCCACATATGATTAGGCCTACAAATCTTTTAATTAGACCTATAGCATATCCATGTGACAGGCTCTATTTTGGAGTTTTAGGTCACAAGTTCATTTGCACGAAGACGTTTGATGTGTTGCCAAATATCACGGATGAGTCTTTTACTGAGATCAACAAAGATAGTTATCTTCTGTCATCAAATGTGTCAGCTACAGCTCTTTTATTGTCTCATTGAAACTACTCCTGTCAATTTGGTTTCTCATCTTCAATGACTGGACTAAACTGATGGCAGTGTTTATTCCTAGAAGATACGTTCTAACCAATATCAATAGTTGTCTGTTCAAATAGTCTATCCAAGACCTTGACTGATTGCAACAACATATCCATAAACTCATACAACATGGATTGCCTTGCGCTTACTCACAGCTTTGTACCCCTTGCTAAAACGTCCTTGGAGAGAGATTTTGAAAGCAGAGTTTGAACATGGCTCAACTGACAATCAACATTCACACCCCTAGATGGTACTCCTCTGAGATGAGTTTAAAAGTTCATGTGTCATGAAAACCCAAAATAATCCTGCACTCACATCCCCTGATATTATTGACAGTAAGTCAGTCAATCAATACAGAAGGCATACATATTTTACTGCTAGGTTGAGAACTGTACCATTGCGCCGAATCTATATTGCAATCAGGCGCAACAGGAATATTTTATTTCAACAAGTACAAACTTTGATGTCAAAGCCAATATCCTTTTGGAGACCTGGTCGAGTTCATGCTTCTTGCAGATAAAGCATCCCAGTGGTAGGTAGAGTGGTGACTGGTCCATTTGCTTACGTCTACAGCGTGTGTCAGTTAGGAAGTGAGTTCCCCTCCCAGTCAGCAAAACCTGCCGCCTGCCACTCATGCAAGGCTGTCCCCATCATAAAATAAGCTTACAGCTAAGGAACTTCCACATATGGTACACTATTGAAACTTAAGAAGTGAAAGTTCAAAACATCCTGTGCAGTATTAGTATGTTGATATGAACTTTGGCTGGGGAATGTGCTATGCTCATCAACAGTACTTATTAACAAGTTCCTACACTAGTAATGTTACATTAATTGTATATTTAAATGTGGCTGGACCAATACAAGATTTACACATGTTAAGAGGATTTGAATGTTTCAATCTGGATAATGAGAATGAATAAGAGGTGAGTAAGAAACACACCAGCATCACAAGTCAAGTAAATAAATAGAATTACAAGGACAGTCACTGTATCTGCATAGCAATTAAAGAAAACATTCTCAAACCAGGCTATTAGAAGTTGTGGACCTTTATTTTGGAACTCCCTTGATAAATATTTCCTGAGATTTAGAAATGCTGTTTTTCTTTTGTAACTGAAATATATTAAACTTGAATTTATGAGAAATGGATACAGTTTTCATCGGTGTAATTAAACATTGCATGTATATTTTTCCCTTATGTTCATTCTCCTTTGTCTCCTTTTCCATAAGATGCTAATAATATGACCTGTAACTCCATAACTACAAGAACTCCCAAAGACAGGGGTGTGAGAGGCCAGTTGACAAAAACGAGGAAAAGCGTGTAAAGTTGGGGTAAAAGGTCAAAAATGGGCTGAAAATGAATGAAAAAGCTACAATTTTAGCATATGAACATTTTCAAAAACGAGGAAATCATCTGAAAAGAGGAACTCTCACACCCCTGCAAGGACCAAATTTAGCAAACAGATGCCAAATGACATGAGGAAGTGCCTATGAAGTGTCTTAAAGCCCATGGGCTCTTGGCTTTGGGCCTAAGGATCAAAATGGCTTGTACGCCAGTGTTGGTACACAGCTACCTAATGATTAGCCTTTTTTGATAAGTCTGAACCTTTTACCATTCTTATTAGTAGTGTGTCCAGCACATGCATAGATCTTCTGGAGTTACTAATTCGTTCTCTTCTTTTTCCAATGTCCCACTTGCATTTCTGATTTTCCATCCCGCACCTTCTCAAATTTGATTTGGTAATGAGTTATTTGTTAAATACATATTTCTAGAAGCCCACACTATTGTACAAAGCAATGTGGTAGCTACTTTGATATTTTGTAAGCTGCTAATCCTAAGTAAGTCGTGTTACGTGGAGGCAAGTTCCACCCTAAATACCCAGATGTGGGCGTATGTCAACTGGAATCTATTCTGTCGGTATTAACAGCTGTTTGAAGGCGATTTATTCGCACCTCAAAGTATCATGTTCATTTGAAGACACAGCAGTGGTACTTACATGAGGATATTTGGGAAAAGTCTTTTTAGAACAGGAAACAAAGTGCCTAAAGAAAACCTGTTGAGATCTACATGGATTAGTAGGCAAACTCATATATTAGATGCAGCAACCCACAAGTTACCAAAAAGGAGTACCAAAAATTAAAACATAGCCCAAAAGATCATAGAGTATTGTTTTTTTCAGAAAAATTATTCAATCAAATAAACAGGCGTCAATTATTGAGTCAAATATATACCGTGCAATCAGGTAAACAATTTTCTGTGAATCATTTTTTCATGGATATTAGCATAGATCAGCATCAAAAATTCACATGTTACGCATCTACTTTTGAGTCAATAGATTCCTACTCATAGGTACAATTGTGGTTTAGAGTGGTTGCTTTTCATTCCTGGTAGGGTCTACAACAGGGGTCTAAAATATTAGCCATGTGGGTTGTTATGTGCTTATAGATGACAAGTGCACATATGTGAGAGATATGTGTGAGCAGTGTGTTGGTCTTCATTTATTTACACAAATACTTGTCATAAACACATCAAAAATACAAAAAACAAAAATATATGAAAAAGAACACTAGAAATCATACTTCTAATACATTGATTGTGCCAAAATTTAAACCAAATTCAGATCAGCGTACATATCACGTTAGGGCAGCATATGCCTGGAATTCTTTGCCACCAACAATAAGGGCTCAAATGGAAATAATGACTATGGGCCAATTTCAGTCAAAAATTAAAGCAAGTTAGGCCTACTTTAATTGGTTACTTGCTTGTCTCTTTGTATATAAAATTATCTTTGTGCAATTTTGTAACAGAATATATGGTATTATCTTATAGCAGCCATTATAATTATTTGTAATTAGTACTTATTTGTAACTGATTGTAAATACTGTATGATATCTTGTAAATAGTGTATGATATATATCTTTTATCAATATATGTGACTTGCTCCCACATAACCCGGACAAAGTTGCCAGAACACTTAAAGAGATATAGCCCAATAAACTTATTACAAATCAATAGAAAACAAAGGATTTTTCAACCTAAATATCACTTTTTGACATACAAAACAATGAGCGATCCTGGAGTGTGATTTATCATTGGAAAGCTTATAATTTTGCCATTTTAAATTTGGTAAAATTTGAAAAAGGGATTTGTGCGACTTTGTCCGGGTTTCGACAGAGCAGGTCACATATGTAGTATACAGTGAGAGCTAATACAAACTATCAATATATTAAGTACAGTAAAAGGGAATCAGATTTTAAAACAAAGAGAAAACCCAATATGGGATGTAGACCAGGACAGGGACTTGATTTAAAATCAAATTTCATATTTGTTAAAAGTTTGGATTGATTTACTTTGAGTTGCGTCTGAATTATTACTTCACTTTTCCCACAAAAAACAGTAAAAACCAAGTAATTTTAAAAAAATTAAGAATGTCACAAAAGTGGCAAACACTTTTATTAAACACTAAAAACTTTATTTATTTCTCATTTACTGAGAAAAGGGCAAATGTCTGCTTTCTTTCCTTGTCTTGAACAATTTGCCGCTTAAAGCAGGAATGTATATAAAAAAAAATCACAAGACTTAAATAAAGATAAAAAGAAATATTTGACAGCATCACAGACAATAGTCCAAGTAATCTAGGAAGGAACCAACCAACATAAAAGTCGAGGACTGCTATATCCTGCCTCTCAAGAATGCGACTGATTTGGAAACACACTCCTGGTTTAGATTAGGGAAGTCTTAACACTGGGATTAACTATAGAATAAGCAGCAGACTCACAACATTAGTCATAATTATTTCAAGACCATTGCTAAATGTCATTGTAGACTATTTACTTCTGTTAATATTACCAATATTGATGCATTTATTTCATTTCTGTAAATAAAGAATTATCATCTTCGAAGAAAGCTAATTATCAAGGTTTTATCATTCATTTATAGGGACTATTCTTGGACAAAATAGAAAACGATTATATGTAAATGTATAATCTGTATAAAAAGTGTTGAATAACTTGTATGTCCCTGTTGGGTTTTTTTTTCCTTTTTTTCTTTGGGGGGGGGGGGTTATATTCTGAAAAACCCATTTGATAAGCTTGAATGGCAAATACTTGATCTAACACAAATTGTGCTGAGTTCAAGTTGATCTTTTCAATTAAGATTTAAGGCAATTAAAGTCTTAAATTAAAATCTAATCAACTAATTTATTTAAGGGAGAAAAACTTATTTAAGGAATATTGTAGCAGGTAGCTTGAATCAAGTACAAGGTTTTCTTGAGTAAAGTTTGACGTCAATTTCTGCAGCCAGTCAGCCGGCCGACTCGGCTGGGAATAGAAAAGGTTACATATCTGTAGCAAGGCTCAAATGAAATGTGATAAGCTGAAGCCTGTCTGATCTTGTTTAAATATGAAGAGACATAAAGTTACTGCCACTGCTGACAGGTACAGAGCATACAACCAGATCTTAGCATACAAACAGATCATTACTACCTGTAACATTGTATCTAGTCCAACATAATTTTTAAGTAACTTAACGAAAAAATAGACATATTTTAGCACAATTTGGACAAATTTGCATAAGGTTTTAGCATCATATGCATGCCATTATTGTAAAGCTACTAACAGGAAAGGGACATGAAGAATACTCGCTTGGGCCCTCTCTTGTTGTACCACTGACCCAGGCTACGCCTATTATCACCTTGTTTAGGCTTTTCGCCAAGGAAACCCAACTTGGTAGTTAGTTGGTGCCAAGTAAGCTAAAGGAAGCTTATATTCAACAGGGCTCCAAGATGTTTTTTTCAAATCAGTTTTGAATGCAGGAGGAAGACAGGAGTACCCGGAGAAAAACCTTGACTGAGCATGGACTGAAAACCAAATGCACATAAAGCGCTCGTCGTGGGACTTGAACCCAGGACCTTATTGGTGCAAGGCAAAGGAACTACTGCTACGCCAAATTTAAAAAAGATTTGTGACAGATTGGTTTGCCCCTGCAGATGGTCTGGGTTAGGAAGAGTTTGCAATGTCCAATCAAAGGTTGGGATTCAGGATTGCATGGAGGTTGTAATGTCCAATCAAATGCTAGTAGTCAGATTAGTTCTATCACCTTATATTAAAAGGATTTCATTGTCAAGTTTATACAGCACAGAGTTGCAATTCTACAGGTCTAGGGGCTTGGTTTAACCACAAATGTACTCATTCTTTGCAGTCACGATACAATCGGCCATACATCAGACACATGCCAAGAATTTGCCCAGCTAGGAGTGCATGAAAATCCCATCCATCCCAAGGAATAGGGTCATTTAACAAGTGCATAGGTGATTTGTTTTCCACTGAGGCTGTCTGGATTCCAAGCGGGTAATTACCTGCTCTACATGTGATTAGTTACCCCTAATTCTTTGTGACATGCCATACCCTGCAAGAGCTGTTAATATATGAGTGTCACAAATCATATGGGTGCAAATCTCTGTATTTGTGGCTTTAATTTACATTTGACTTTATCTTATGTAATTCCTACATACATATGTCCATATCAGAACTGCAAGGTCTTTTAAGTTGATCAAAAAGGTAGAACAGTGTCAAGATTTGCTCTGAGCTAATGTAATTTATTTGTTCATGCACAAGGATTAAGGTGTTTACGCTGGGAACTGGTAGATTAAGTCATTTAGAGCTGTAATATTAAACCAATATCAAACATTTCCCAAGTTAATTCAGACTAGAGAGAAAGAATTTCCTATCGGTTTAAGCAAATACTTGCTTTTTCAAAAATTCCAAAAATATTATGTTCCACTTTGGCAAACTAATCTAGCATTCTAGCATATAACTTTGCAGGCAAACTAAAAATAGTTGCTTGGAGTCATTGATTTTTCAATATTTTTTATTTCAAGCAAGCCGTTTTGGTTTTATCAAAAGAATTATATATTAGTTCAATATCCAACTCCCAAATATCTCCCAAATTCCCATTATCAGTAAGCTAAGGCCTAAAAAAATTTGTTCTGTTGCCCTTTTCCGACCGACACTAAATCTGGCAAAAATCGGGTTGGGATTTTTTTTTTTACAATTTGTTTGGTTTTTTTTTCTATTTTTCTATATATTAAAAGTACTGTTTCTAGCAAAGAAACCCACAATAAATGTGTTAAATTAACAAATCTCTGGTGTCATGTCAGACAAAACTGAAAAGTTATCTTGCTATGTTATCAAATGACTACAACATGCATTGTTTTAGAGATTTTAAAGGTCAATTAAAATCTCCTTCATGAAAAGTAAGAGAAAAAAGGAATCCCGACCGACCAACCCGACTTTAATTTTTTCCCCCAAAAGGGCAACACAATATTTTTTTTCTTGGCCTAACTGCAAGATGGTGATCTGCAAATATTTGTGAGCTTTAATTGTTTCCCAATGTGACTCAACTAGTAGCGTCACATCCAGACAGCTCAGGAACTGTGCAATGATAGGTCTAATTGGATCCAATATTGTCATGGTTTGCCACCTAACAATCCCATCTTGATAATACCACATGCTGACTGATAATTGTTACAAAAATATAATTTGTGTGCCGCTGCGACAAAAGGATGCCTACTAAAGTTGTCGACTCGTGACATGTTGCTCATTGTAGCATACCGTATCCACTCGTCCAATTCAACTACTCATTCTTTGAATTCAGATCATGTTACAGTTGAGCGCTTTTAAAAATAACTTAAATGAAGTGTCGGTCATAGAGTATGACTATTTGTCTAACTTTTGGAAATGGGGGATTTTGTTAATTTAAGGAGATTGTCAGATGGAAAATAGTAGAATTAGACGAGTGAATAGGGTATCTGATGTTATATAGTATACATCAGATATACTACACACATGTAAATATTTAATGGTGTACAAACACATATACATACATGTGTATAGCTGTTGCCCCGAAAGTGACCTTGAGACTATATACTATTTCCCCTTAAACCTCAGGTTGAGGGAAAAAGTATGATAGTCTGCAGTGGCGTACCCAAAGGGGGGGCCGGGGGGGCATGTGCCCCCCCAGTTTGATGAGTCAGTCGGGGGAAACGGCCCATTCGGGCATATTGACACAAAAAATATAGAAAAGAAAGGGGAGGAGAGAAAAAAATCAAAGGGAAAGAGAAGAAAATACCTTGAATTTCCCTTTGTTTTTGATAATTTAAGTATGAAAAAGCAAAAATTTTGCTACGTGCGCATTATGAAAAAAATCTAAAAATATCACATTTTACACTTCTGCCGCTATTGGTCATTCGGGGGAAACTGATGGTTGTGCCCCCCCACTCCAAAAATCCTGGGCACGCCACTGATAGTCTGAAGATATACTGATGGGTAATAGTTTTTACCTTTACCAGAATGAAAATCTATACTTGTTTTATATACTGATTTTATTTAGAGAAGCCAATACCGGGCCAAATCAAGCCAATTGATATATAAAAGTTTCTATTTCATGTTTACCGAAACATCATTATTGGAATATAGTTTGAAAATTTATGAACAACCAACATATTTCTTTCTGTAGAACAATCACCCTACCACCTCTCCCCCTTTTCAAACGTTCTGAATCAATTCCAGCCAATTTATATTCATGAATAACTTGCTCGGAGCAATTACTGAATGGGCCTGGGGCTATTCCTATAAGATGACATGCAAAATTGTGATATTTGACCTATTTTGATGAGATTATATAAGCCTTCCCATGGGCACCCAGGGCATGGACATGAGCAAGACAACAGTCTGCTACATGACTCCTGATATAGGTCAAGTTGTTTACTTATAACAACATAATTAATTACTTACACTTGTGAAATAAGATTTTATGTTTGAATACATTCTAGTTTGATCAATAATGAAAAGAGACTGATTCTAGCCATCAGCTCTGATTAACCCTAACCCACTGAATCTCACAATATCCCATTCCACAAATTTAAGAAATTCGTCTGAGTTAAAATATGTCATAGATCAGAGTTAGATTTGATCGTGAAGTCACCGTCATGGCAGAAACTTCTAAGTGGCTTGACATAGTAATAACTGGACCAGGGTGCGAGAGGTCCCATCCACCATTTTTGACTTGCATTTTTTCGAGGTGACAGTTTTTAGACAAGTTTTTAGATAATTAAGTGGTCAAAAGTGTTAGGGTTATTAAAGCTTACAAATTGGTCTATACTAACCCTAACCCCTGAGGGTGAATTAAGCCCTTCCCACCATTCAATTCAAACTGCTATTTCCACAGCGTATAAACAGCATACTGAGTGAACCAACTGCATAGACTTATATGATAAAATTACTGATGGAAAACTTGCTATAGAAAATTTATTATTTTGTCCAAGTGTGAATGAAAGGACCTTCAGAAAGGGGATAATCACAGCTTGATATCAATGCAAACAAATCTCAGTTGGACAGAGTTTTTCATTCCCAAAATACAGTTTGAAATAGAGTAAATTCAAACTGTTTACCATACAAATGAATACAGTAGTGGAGTGACCTTGGTTAACATTCCATTGGGTCAACTGAGTGTTGCTGTGTGTTATGGGAAGGGCTTAATTCACCCTCTGCCCTAACCCCATTGGATCTCACAATATCCCATTCCACAAAAATAAGATTTTTTTGTTTCGAAATATGAAAGCAAGTCCAAATACGTCATAAACTGGAGTTTGCTATGATCACAAAATCACTGCCATGGCAGCACCTGATCAGTGGCTTAACATAGTGATAATTGGATCAGGGTGCGAGAGGTCCCAGGCTCAAATTCAGGTGAAAATCCTCCATTTTTTAATTGAAGATTTCTGGAGAGACAGTTTTTAAACGAAGTGTTAGGGCTTATGGTGCATTTCTTTTCCTGGTGAAAAGTCATCTCTTGCACACTGATTAACATTTTCTCTGTCTGTCACACATTTGAATGAGCAAAAGAGCTAAAAAGAAGTTTATAAATCATTCAAAATATTCAAGAAAAATGCTAATCATACAATTTTGCTGACCACAAATTTTGTACGGAAAGTCATGCGAGTAGTTAGTGATGAAACATACCCAAAATGCAAGATTGCAAAAATTGGCATTTCATAATTAACTACTCACAAAATTTCCTATACAAACAATCCCATAGGATGCAATGCATGATGGGATACAAACGATATCTTCTTTTGATGTCTACTATCCACAGCAAGGCAATAGCACCATTAAGACAAAACACAACCTTTGTTATAACAATCAACTTTGCTTGGAGGCATGGCAAATTAGGACATCCTGATTGGTAATGTGAAAGATCATTTCTAAACTCAATCTCCAAATCAGAACTCGTCCATCGGGAATCTGAGCAGGAACAAAAATGAGGACGTCTTATTGATGGAAAGGCTGACAAAAATAAATCATAAACAAAGCAGACATTTTCCACTATACAGTGCACATGATTTACTAGAATAGATTATCTCAAAGCTTCGTGACTATACAGCAGTCAAGTCAAATCTACCAAAAACGTTATCAAACGTAAACGAAGTGCCAAAGTTCTCTGTGTCTTTTCACCCCTTTTCAAACTTGGTCCCATTTAGTAAAGGTGGTTTTGACTCTTTGAAGTGAAAAAAATAGAATGAATTGCAACGATATAATCAAATTATTTTCATGTATACATGTATCATAAGGGGTACATATTGAAGTGTTTTAACAATTTTTTTTTTTCTATGACATGACTATTAAACAATAGCAGCAAAACCGACACCATGTTTTACCTTGACAATGAATCAGTATAATCCATGTCTGGTTGGACCAAATTGCTAAATGGGACCACATTTTTAAAGGGGTGAAAAGAAACAGAGAAAACATTTTTCAACTTTGGCGCTTCGTTTACGTTTGGTAACGTTGTTGGTAAATATTGATACTTTTGGTGAAACAACATTTTTGTGAAAGTTACAAAGCACCGGGTGGATTTTGAAGTCCAGAAATTGACCGAAACGGAGTTGGGAACAGTCAGGGTAGAATACCCTACTCTTTACAATACTGACTGCGATTACATGTACAGGTTTGACTCCTCTTGTGTGCAATTGCCATAACTGAAGTATGAACTTCACACCATATCTTTTAGAGGACATCAATATCTACCAATCTTATAGTACTACTTTGGATCAACTTCTTAAATAATAAGAGACATACCAAATAGTTGATGCATTAGCTGGGTGTCAAAAGTGGGAAAGAAATTACAGAAATATGTAGAGTTCAACTACTTCATGATTTGAATCCCTAAGGAATAATGTTCAATATTGAGGAGATTTTCATCAAGACATGTTGTAGCTCAAAGCATTGATGACAGTACATCTATTCCAAACTGAATCCCTTGATATCTAAATCTAGACCAATGTTGATCCCTTGTGGATATCTAAATTAGGGCAAAAACTCGGCATTTCATGTAACTAGTTAACTGGATCATGATTGAAACATATGGCCCCCAAAGGAGATACATTCACCTGACTAACATGTCATTACCTCAAACATTGATGTCTAGAACCATATTTCAAAACTTCCCACATCATAGAATTTAATATATTTACAGAATTTTTCAAATCTCTTTTCATATTTCTTTACAGGCTATAGAAGATTAAATGAATTTGGATAATTAATGACAGATAATGGTGATTTGTTAAACATCAGTATCCGCTACAAGCAGCGCTCATGACGCTTTGCTGAACAAAAAAATATATAAACAAAATAGTCCAAATTGAGTTCAAATATTCAAGCAAAAGCTTTAAAATACAAATTGGAAAAATTGTTATTGGATGATACAAATAGTTATCCAACATTATTCCCTAAAGAAAAGTTGATCTAGGCTAATAGTTTTTACCACAAATATGGACTATAGAGCAATGACAAAGCAATTGATGGATTTTATACAAATTTATAAAATGTTAAATATGTGAATATGAAACTTTTCAACCAACCCTCATTATATCCCTAACTGGATTAGGGTAAATTGATCCAGATTAGATGATGGATTACTAGATTATGGTGATAGTTAACTATGCTATGATTGAAAGCTTGGATTTAACTCTCTATAGGATTATTAATTTAGGTTATCTGCTTTCAAAACTGGTCAAGATAAGTATTGCCAAATTTGGTAGTCCAAATATTGGCTACTTTGGTGAAGTATTATTGATTTTTGCAAATGCTGGGAAAGAAGCTTATCAACAAGCAATATTTTCAATTATAAAAATTATTAAAACAATTATTAAATTAATTCTAATTACTTGAAAATGCACGCTGAATTTCTAATGTTTTTTCACATAAAAGAACTTTGAACATGTGATATGAGTAAGTACTGATAGCATATTCACAAGTGAAGCAAGGCCAAAAATGAATAGCCATGTGCAAGATTGGTCGATACAAATGGTGCAGACCCATAGCTAGAACAAGCTGATTTATGTCTATAGATATCGCCATCTAATTTTAGGCCTACATACACGCTAGGTGATTTGTATCTCATTTCAGGGTGTAACCACACACCTGTAATGCCAACCGTGGCATCAATCTATAAGGCCAAGGAGAAAATTGTTGTGTTGCCCTCTTGAGGTCGGTAGGTGGAGATTTTTTTTTTCTGCTTTTCCTAAAGGAGATATTGACCTTTAAAATCTCTAAAAACAATGTATGTTGAAGTCATATGACGACATAACAAGATCATTTATTAGTTACTTCTGACAAGATACAAAAGATTTGTTAATTTAACACATTTATTGTGAGTTTCTGTGCTAAAAAATGGTAGGCTTGATATAAATATATTGTAAAAAAAATCCCGACCTAATTTTTGCCATATTTAGGGTCGGTCGGAAAAGGGCAACACAATCATTTTTTAGGCCTAACAGCATGAGTAGTGCAAGACAAATTCATGCACACCCATCAGACCCATGGATTTGATTGATGATCAATTACAGTCCTATAAATACTGGTTAGGATTGGGCAATAAATAATAAATGAGATGTATTTCATGAGACTACTTGTTTAATATAGATTTCATCAGACTAGTCAGTGAATTTATGTAAGACAAAGCAGAAAGAAACAAGGAATTAGCAAAATAAAACATTTTTTGGTTGATTTTTACTGGAAATTTTGCATTTTCATGTTAAGGGTATGTGTGAATGGAGTCCAGCAACTCACTCTTATGTGCTCCTCTCGACCCAGGTGTCAAATGGGTACCGGCATTCTTCAATGCTAGGAAGGTAACAGACTCATGGGGTAAGAGGTGTGGTGAACCCCTCTCCACAAATATTACAAGTGTGGAGTCTGGCCCAGTCACTTTGAAAGAGAGATGGGCACTCCGACCTGTGCAATTACAGGCCGTCCCCTTTACCTTTCAAGACATTGCAATGATTGCGTTCTACCCCATCTTTGCAGTGGACCTCATTGCAGCTGTCTGGGTGGACCAACGCTGGATATTCTTGGCACATTAATAAGACTTCTATTAATCAGACTTAGCACTATTTTGGTTCTTCTTAATTGTATGACTGACCTTTAAGGTTTTTTGATAAACCTAGAGCCTACTTGCATATAGTTGAAATGTTCTTTATAATATAATATAAGTATAATTCAACAAAATGTGTGACTATTTTTTTACAAAATGGATCTGGAGCTCAAGTTTCATTGGAAATAAATTCAAATGTGATTATCTCAAATGGTGTGTTTCACTATAAAGTATGTGGTGCAACCAACAAAATGAAACCTATATATAATTTGGGAATGTATTTTTGAACACATTTAAAAGAGATGGTCTAATTGCTTCAACATTTTTTTCAAACTTTTTCTGATTTTGGTATCAAAATATTACTCCTATCTTTCTCATATTCCATGTGAAATTTCACCGCTGAAGCATGTTTAGTTAAAGACATATGGGTAAAAATGTGTCTAATTATGGTAACCATTATATGTTTACACAGCGAAGTATAGGAAGCTAAATTACATTCTTCTTCTTCTTCTTCTTTGTTGATAAGTGTAAACTTCAATAACTGAATATTATCACACTACAGTGGGGTGCGTGCTCCAAGTCCAAGGTAACTTAATGCAATATCCATCCAAAAGTGCAAACATATTTACAGTGGTGCAGTTAAAAATATTTACAGGTGCGGTTAAAAATCAGGATACTGCATGTTTACTTGGAGCCAGTCCTCAATGCAGCCTTGAAAGCATTGAGGGTGGGAAAGTCTGCAGGATATTTCTCCAGAAGTATAAAATCAAAACAGTTGGTCTGATTTAAACGAAATTTTAATTTAAGACTTGTGAGTGGTGATCTTTCATATGAAACCCAAATTTTGAAAATTGGAACATTTCCTTTAAGTTTAGATGCAGATATCACAACCTTTTAAAAGTTTTCTTGTGTTAGAGACTGTATATTCACTGTATCCTTAGTTCACTGTATGTTGACCGTTCAAAAATGCAGAAAAATTTGTGACACGTAAGCCATTATCAGTGGGAGTATCATCATTAACTTTGAATTGGCTATTCCAGATGTATTCCCCTATGGAAGGCACTTCTGGAATAGAAGTTAAAATGACAGTAAGAATTCCATGTGCCAGCTCTGGAAATGAGGTGCAAAATAGAATTTGAACAAATTTACAACTGGAATTTATGAAAATGCAGATGCCTTCGGTAGCTCCCTTTATAGACATTATAAACTTTATGCTACTGGAATTTCAACAGTTATTTATTTGATTGATTGATGACACAGGTGTTTGATTTTACATGAAATCGGACGTCAGGATACCTGCCATAGTTTCTTAAATATTTCATTTGTTTTATCATAAATCATTTATATCCAAACTTGGAAAAAAAGTAGGAATTTAAACAATGACCTTACAATGATGGTGGGCGGTTATCATTGTCGAACTTAAATTTAAGTATTGATGAGCAAATGTGGCAAGATAGATGACGTCTAATATATCCTGGAGTAATGGCACTGACAGATATGGAGTAAAATCATGGGCACCATATTGGTGAACATATGTGATGCCTCACCCCGAAGAGGGGGACTTTGTGACAGAACACTTTTCGAGAAACTGATGAAAATAGGCAGCAAAAAATAAAGAAAATAATAAGAATTTCCAGCAGATTTTCTGTTGTAAAATTTGATTGCCTTGATCAAATTCAACAAGTAAGGTGTCATTTTAAAACTTAGAAAATGCTTTAACAGATGAAATGATAAAATCAAAATTGATATCATCTGCAAAGTCCCCCCTTTCGGGGTAAGCCATCACATATAGCCGAAAGTGGACCTACTTCATATGCAGCATAATGATCTAAAAATAATTTGCATTGGATTTTGTGCACCATGAAAACAATCAATACTTCAGCCAGGCATCCCCTCATTTTCCTTCTTTTTGAGCCAGAAGGAAATCTGTAATATGATGAGCTGTTTATCATCTTATTGTGATTTAAATAACTCACATCTCACATGATTTTGGCATCGAATTATTTTGAAAATTTGATAAATCAATCCAAATTTCCGAGAGCCGAATGTTTCTCCATTGAGTTGCATGGACAGTCGGCAGTTGTTTTCACCGCGCTAAATGGGCAAAGCTCAGCAAAGCTCCCGGATGTGAATAAGATACTTGAATGTCTGCTCCTGCCTATACAAGAACATAAGCAAGGTCCGTAAACTTATCAGGCTTAGATATGTTAACACTGCATAAACTGGTGCCTCTATTAAGTACCTGAACCCAAGCAACAATGAAATACACATAACAAACATATAATTTTCACTTGAGAATATACTCATTTTGACTAAATGTTTCAGCTCAAGTAATATATTCTTGTTCTACACTAAAAGTCGTTTGATAGGACAGGAGATAGGTATAAACATATGATATGATAAACATGTAAAACACATGTGATGCACATGAAATATGTAATATTCATTAAACAAGCATGTGCTTTGCATGTAATGCACATGTGCTGGTTTACTTACGGAGATAAGTTTCTGTAGCGTTTTCTCACTGGTTCCTCTTACATCTTTCCTGTTAACATCTTTTGGTTTCATCAGGACACGGTATCGAGTGAAAAATTCTCCGTACGTCCATCTGAAATTATTGATAATTAACTACTTAATAAGTAAAATACAAAGGAGGTGAATGACCTATAAAGGTTATACAGCTATGTGTGTTTGGCCTTCAAAACCCATTTCAAATTTTTTCCTGCTAATCCATTGGGTGCAATTTCAAACCAAGTTTTTAATTTTCAAAGTTCTTTCTTACAGTTTGATTCCCCCATCCCAAA
The DNA here is from genome assembly GCA_000969725.1 of Ophiothrix spiculata. NCBI lineage: Eukaryota > Metazoa > Echinodermata > Ophiuroidea > Amphilepidida > Ophiotrichidae > Ophiothrix > Ophiothrix spiculata. Next base: position 58,430 of record JXSR01S075677.1, on the reverse strand, counting down.
TTTCAGCAAAATTACCAGCAACATTGCACCAAAATATTATGTTTAGTTCAAGGAGCTCAAATTGACCCAAAGTATAGCTGTTACAGGTCACTTTCAATTTCCCTACACCTCCATAGACTCTCTGCACATTTTTCAACATTTCAGCATCTATTTAAAGGGCATAAAATATCAATATCTATGATATATTTATGTCTTATTACTCTCAATTTAAGCTCTATCCACAAGAAGATTCTGTATTATTAGCTTATAGAAATATCCTCCCAGACAAATAAAATTCCATATATGTATTGACTCTACATTACTTTTCTATCACTTTAACTGACACAGCAAGTATGAGTATCATCAGCATGTTTTTTAAGTGGGGCATATGACCTGAATTCCTACAAAGTAAAAACGCAGTATGTGCATTTATAAAGCATAGCAGATACTTCTATTAAACATACGATTTCACTTCAATTCATTCCTAAACATATTTTTTGTATATAGTAGATACTTCCTTAAGTTATTTTATAAAGCATGGCAGATACTTTTATTAAACAAACAATTTCACTTCAATTCATTCCTGAACAAATGTTTGATATAGTAGATACTTCCGTAAGTTATGGAAGAGAATTTATCCTCTGCTCATTTCTGCAGGATTTCTACGAGGGAAAAGGAAGTAGCTTGCAATTGATCTACAATGCACAAACTGCATTTTTACTTTTCTGCTATACCTTGCATGCCTGGGCTTTTAGATTGGGTTTTAAACTTTCAAAACTAAAAGCTTAACACAAATTTGTGCAAATGGAGAGGAGGGTCCACATGGATCCTCTAAAAACAATGTTCACAGCCATATGTTCCCTATGTTTTTTAAATTTGTCAACATAATCTAGGAAACATACATACACACAATACAAATGGAAATTGGTTGTTTCGTTTCAAATGCCAGTAGAAAAAACAATTTCAGTGTCACCAAGAAAATATTTCAGCCAAAAATGTGAACTTTCCCGAATGAATGTTTCAATGTTATTTGGCTCAAAGAAAAAGAATTTTATAAGTTCACATATATTGCCAAAGTATTTTTTTTTTATTAAGGTTGGCTGCCATTTTAGAGACAAACTTTGAGTAACGTCATCATGTTGATAGCTAATGCTAATTATGTCAAAAATGATGTTACATATTTGTTTTGTTTTTACGACAAAACATACACAGACACTCGTTGAATAGATTCATCAGGATTGGTAGGATAAATTATTATAAAGTTTCTTTGGACTAATTCAGAATAAATAAATAATATTCTGGATTAGTCAAAAAGAACTTTATAATAATACACAGACACTAATTAGATGATTACTTAAAACCGTGACACGGGCTGTGTTACGCTCACATAACTTCTAACTAAAATCGTTAAAAGCTGAAGGTAGCAACATTATCTCTTCCTACTTTGCTCAAAATGTTGATAGAGACCAATGAGGGCGCTATGTCTCTTACCTTGATGGATAACCTGCGGCACTTATCCTAATGGTTTCCAGTACACCACAAGCTCTTAACTGCTCTACTGCCCTCTTTGGTTCATACCTAGGGAAAAGTCAAATATGCACAAATATTACAATCTTGTAATGTCAATATTTCATAGAAATTAACAAAATTTGTTCAAACATGATTTAAGAAAAGTTATTGCTTATTAATTATTGCTACAATGTGCCCAGGGCTTCATTTCATTATGATAAAATATCAAAACTAAGTTTTGAATAAATTATGCTAATTAGGACACATCAAAATTGGCCGCATGTGCATTGATTTTGTCTCATTTCACTCGCGACATGAAATGCGCATTTATTAACCTATAATTGTAAATGCCAAATTGATACTGGCATTCTCAATGCTATGGAGGCAACAGACTCATTGTGAAGGGGTGGTGGTGATCTCTTCACAGTACAAGTCTGACCCATTCAGGGTTCCTAGCATTTTAAGAAAACAAATTCCCTGATTTTTCCCTGATTAAGTCTTAAAATTCCATGAGAATTTTTTACAAAAAAAAATGCAACAAAGTGTTACTGTCTGACTGACTACTTTCGATTTTTGGGCCAATCAAAATTCCCTGATTTTGAGGCATTTTTATCAAATTTCCTGACTTTCCCCTGACTGCAAAAAAGTAAAATGATTATCCCTGATAGGCTGGGAACCCTGTGTATGCCTGCTACCTTTGCAAACAATACAATTATTTTCAAATCACCAATGGTAAGATTTTGTGCTTACATGAATGTTAACCACAGTGTATTAATAATACGAGCAAAATTCATGAAATAAAATCGTCACAAATAAAAAATGAATGAGTTACTTACTCAAAAGCAGCCTTGAGATCATTAGGTTTGATACATCTGACATAATGAGGGGTGGTCATGTTGAGTTTGCTCATCAAGTAGGTCAACGAATCACGGAACTGTGTGCAGAAAATGAACAAGGTATTAAAAATGGGCCATAGGCATATGTCTATACATCAGTCAACATTGAAACATTCAATTGCACATCCCTGCAGATACTCCTATGTGATGGTTACAAATCATCATGAGAGTGCAAGAAAGTTCCATCAGCAATGGCTGCCTTGTGATATTTAGTGAATACCTTGTCACTAGAAACCAACAAAACCCTCAAAATTTGTCCACCATATGTCAGTAGTAGTAGACCAAGGTTTCAAATCCAGTTTTATCCCCATCACGGGGTGGCCGGATTCACCTTACAGTGGCTTTTAAAATGGTTCGAGAGCCAGTGACCCTAAACTGGACATTATACAGTGTGTAATGCATTTTTTTGAAAAAAAGACAGCTATTGCAGATGCGACTTTCTTGCACTCGCATAATGAAATCTGACATGAAGTAACTTGCTCTTGGTCCTGGCCATATCAACAGTTTTCTCTATGGTTGCACATTCTGAAGCATAATCAAATAATATGATAACATTTTTCAGTCCAATCAATTGCCAATAAAGATGAACATTTGAAAAGGATCCCAAAGTATCAAACACTAAGACAAAGGGCTAAGTGGACAACATTGTCTAGGTGAATTGGATGGAATTTCAATTCAATCTTATGTCTTATTGGTGATAAACAATAAAAAAATCCTTGCTATGTCCATGAGTCAGTCCTGAAATAACCTCTGTGTTCAAAATTAAGTATTTATGGGAAAACTTAACTTGCAAAATTAAGGCTTACATAATTCTATTTGACTTTGTGTGGTAAGTGTCTAGTAGCACAAACCCATGATAATACAAAGAACAAAGCCTGATAACTTAGAACATCTTCCATGGAATTTGTGTCAGTGTTACTTCATATCATTCTTGGACACAAAAATTTACAACTTAGCGTAACAGTAGTGTGTATTCAGTTTATGCAAGTTCACAATGCGTTTCAGGCGTGCAATGTCGCAACACTGTGGATTGCTGATTGGAAATAGTGTAACATAATTCCCAGTGTTCAGTTCTTCTCACAACTTGAAAATATGTGGTGGTCGAGTTCATTAATCATATTCGTGTCCAAAAGTGATTTGAAACAATAAGAGATTGCATTGCATATGTTGTTAGTTAGGTGTCATTGCATGCATGCAGTTTCCTGATGACTTGAGTCAAGTAGAAGATCCATGTGTAACTCATGATGCTTAGAACAGGTCCATGACAGGCACAATACACTAGTTATGAAACAGCAGTTAAGGTTCAAAACATTTAAACTTATTATCTCATGAGCATTTTGGGGACTTACAAAATTAAATGAACCCAAGAGTGGAGTACACCATTCATTCTATGTTTAAGGGACTAGCCTAGATACCACTTAGAATGAAAACTTATGATTTAGAATTATAACTGACCACGGCTGGAGGTAAACTAAGTCTTTGGTAATCAGTATGTATTACATATATGCATAGGCTATATGTATATATATATATGCATAGGCTGAGTAAACCCACAAAACAGACATAGACTAACACTCCTTATATCAACATGTTTTCCTGGTTCAACCAAGATGCAAAATACATACTGAGCATTTCCTTAATAACAAGATATCACATGCACACATTAACCTTGTAACACCAATAAACCACTTATTCCAGGTACATTTTGCAATAACATCATGAAATTTGTATGATACAATTTTGTCCACACAAGGTTTACATTTAGATTTTTAATACAGGTTTAATAACATTGTCCATTTTATCTTCCACTGCTGGTTTGGTAGCATCTGTCCTGGTGGTGACATTTTCACCTGAGGGGGGAACAGGGGCAAACCAATTTGCAGGGGGCAAAAAAAACCTTACTCAGACACAAAAAGGTACACCCAAAATTGTTTCATGTAATCATACACATTTTGCTTGAATTTGTAAAAATTACATATTTTTTCTTCAAAATTTGCATGATTTTGGGTCAAATTTTCTTAAACAATGATAAAATTTATTTTGGCACATAATTTAGGGAAATTTTGAAAAAATAACTCGTAAAATGGTTAAATTTTGCATAGTTACATTAACAGTGTACTTTATATTGATATACTTTATACTTTTCTTGATTTCAATTCGGGGGCAAGTAGACACATTTTCTGGGTTTCTCAACCCCCACCAATCCCCCGCCCTAGTGATGTCACTGGCAAACTCTATTGTAAGCTTTTGTGCACATAAAGGCTAAGGAGATGTGCCAAGAATTTCAAATCATGCAATTTGGTAATTATATAATACATAATTACCAAATTGCATGATTTGAAATAATATATATACAAATAAACGTCATATAAATACCCAAAATTTAAAAAATGAGGGTTTTTATCATATACAAATGTAAAATGTTCAGGGGATGATTACAGACACTTCATCGTTGTCAAATATTGGTGAAGACATAATTAACCCTCCCCTCCCCACCCCCAGATCTACATTACTGGGCTCACAACAGAGAGTAATCTGATACAATGCAACACCCCACTCCAAAACAAAATTAAAGAACGTACCATGGATACCACGAAATAGTCTTCTGAATTCACCTACCTCTAACAGATAATTAGTTGAGTGTAATCTGTCCATAAACAACTCGCATTGTTCAAATTACATATTTTGCTTGACAATATCAATGAATTTTACTCACATTATATTTCATCCTTCGCGTCAGAGGACTTCGTCAGATCTGGTCAGCTGATCCACTTTCCTGAGGAACTTTCGTCCTATCGGTTTTCTTAGACTTCTTCACAGTTGCCAAAAGTGAATCATAAGACCTGACGAAGTCCTCTAACGCGAAGGACGAAATATAATGTGAGTAAAAATTCACTGGTTTTGTCAAGCAAAATATGTAATTTGATGAAATTTCTACAAACCCAATGAATCTTTTCAACGATGTTAGAACTTGCATTGTGTTTCACATAGTCACATTCAGTAACTCATCTTTTCATGCACAATGCACCAGATATTTGTGTTAGTTTTTATCACTTTTCTTACCATATTAGTTTTTCTGGTTTCAGGGTCACTTTTGTGGTTGTCAGAATGTTAAGATGATAGCCTGAATTTTCAAATAATTTGATAATCGCTGCACTGCAATAAAGATGGTTTCAGAGCAGCTGTCGTTGCGGCAGACGACCAAACGTGTAGTTGCAGCAGGCGACCAAGCATTTGCAATTTTGAGTTGTCATAATGTAGCACAACACATTTTGCAGCATATTGCTACGATGGTCTGTCGCAAAAAAAGTTGAATTTATTCCAACTCAAAATATTGTGTCGTTGCGACCATCACAACATATTCGATATATCAGCTTATCGTGTTTGTCACAAAAATTTCCAGATGCGACAAAGTCGAGTTTGCTCACTTAAAATTTTTGACATCACGCTGGCCGTACGACCACCACGACAGACACTCTAGAAATCAGCTTTAGACTCTCCAAAAAAGGCAAAATATTTCTAGGCTTTGGGATTTAGGTTGGCAAATAGCAGACTTGAGAACAACAAATTCTCAATTATGCTTTTGGACATAATGCTGTATGATCAATTATGCAAATGGACATACAGCAGAAATGTTGTATGATCAATTATGCAAATGGACATACAGCAGAAATGTTGTATGATCAATTATGCAAATGGACATTCAGCAGAAATGTTGTATGATCAATTATGCAAATGGACATACAGCAGAAATGCTTTGTAATTGAATACCTCAACATTACTGACAAACCAACAATGAACTCTGAACACCAGCTTCAACTTGCATTGACATGATTCAAGGCACGAGCTGTGCAACCCATGCATGAAAATGAAATGGAACATACATCAATGTTGCGTTCCCTATGGTGATCATGGCCTAGGTCAGAGGCTACCTTCTTGCATGATGACGATTGTCTCAACACTGAGTTCTCACAATTAAAGTTGTTGCTATTGCCATTTAGAACAAGATCCTAGAAATTGAGGCAAAAGCAAGTGTGTTGAATTATTGTGTGAAGAGAACATGTTGGGACAAAATCCTGTGAAATAAGTTTAAGAATAACCATACTGGGTACCCGGTACTGCAGCAAAGTAGTTAAAGGATTAGACTGACAAAAATGTGGTGAGTTCAAACCCCAGCAAGTCACATTCTTGTCTCTCCGGCCTCCTCCAAGTGGAAGAATGGAAAAAATGCCCATTTAGAAAAAATTCCAAATTGAACATTTTCTACTGAAATAATAATAAGAGGTCTTGTTATCACCAATTAAGTCTCTTGATTGTGTTTTTTTTTTCCTGATCTGAACCAACCCAAAATATATACTTATAAGAATGTAGCCAACCTGGTTTCAGTACAGTTTGTTAAAGTAAAGTTAGGTCAGGGAAAGTTGATTGAGAAGTCCCACAGAAAGTTAGCACATGCTTCAAGCATATCCAAAATATAAAAAAAAACTAACAAATTTACAGGAATAAAAATACACCAAGACTGTATTCATCGTATGTTAACCTTCTGATCTAACATTTTATATTCAATATTTCTGATTTGTAAAAACCTTGGAAAATCAGGAAATATTACTTCAGAAATAATGTTGTTATGCCCAAACTCTTCCACACCCAGGCTTCCACACCACTGCAATCCATGCAGATACCTAGATGTCAGCAATGTACCTTTCTTGTTTCAGAGACTTGTAACAGAGATGAGATATCTTGGTCCTGATCTTTACCTGGATAAAGCTTCTTTTTCTTCTAAAAACCATCAATCAATGTATCAAAAATATCAATATATATTAGATCATTATTTCAAAATTGAATATTGTGTATTAATACTAACATTAGCGATCAGTTTATCAACATGAATGGTCATCTTATTTTAACTAATCTTACCTAAAATGAA
>JXSR01S075677.1:499-12071 GCA_000969725.1 Ophiothrix spiculata | reverse complement strand
GATTGCATTTTTGAAATCAGTGACCCCAAATTAGTTAAAAACAACTCTTAAATCTTTTGCAACAGAAAAAAAGTTTTATTTTGTTGACCAGTGATAATCGTTAGTGAAATCAAGCCCAGGGGCCGATTTCACTAACATTTAGCGATGGTCGCTAACCGCGTTTTGATCGCTAAACTCCAAAAATGATCGCTAAATAGTGGGTATTAGCGATCGTTTTTGGAGTTTAGCGATCAAAACGGGGTTAGCGACTATCGCTAAATGTTAGTGAAATCGGCCCCTGGAGTCTATTTCACTAACATTACTTTTTGAATGATTGCAAATATCACTTGCGATGACTTTTCTATTTCACTAACATCTTCTCACTTTTAATCATCATGGACGAGCCTATTGCTAACTTTGCAATGATCTTGTCCAAATATTATATATGGCGTGAAATAAACATGACTTACAAGCTCTTGTTCAAACCTTCAACACTGAAATCACACACATCATAGACTGGTTTAAAGCTAATAAACTCTCCTTAAATGTTAGCAAAACAAACTTCATTCACTTTAAAACTGGTAACAAAACTAACAAAATCAAAATTACAATTGACAATACTGACATTAAGCCAGTTGATAGCTCAACATTTCTTGGTGTTACAATTGATCAGAATCTGAATTGGCATAAGCACATTACAAAAATAACCAATCAAATTTCCAGAAGTCTTGGTATTATTAAAACTTTTCGTACCATTTTGCCCTCTAACATTCTTTTTTCACTTTATAATACTTTAATTTTACCATATATTTCTTATTGCAATGTAGCATGGGCTAACACAAATCAAACTCTAGAGGAAAATCAATGCCTGTGGACTTCCACAAAGACAACTAAAATTGATAATTTGTTCATCGTCCAGAAAAAAACATTGCGTGCTTGTACTAACTCTCACTTTTTATCCCAAACCAAAAGCATTTTTCATGATCTAAATACCCTTAACATATTTGATTTAAATAAACTTCAAACCGCACTCTTTATGTACCGCTATGAAGAAAAAAACCTTCCAAAATCGTTTGCCGGATTTTTTGCTTAAAGAAATGAGATCCACAATTATAATACAAGATCAGCCTCCAATTTTAGACCCATTAAACCTAAACTTGCCATTAATAAGTACTCAATTAAATATTGTGGCCCTAAATTATGGAATTCATTAAATCCAGATCTAAAAAAATCAAAGTCAATAAACAATTCAAATGTCAAACAAATCTGATGTCTAAATACATGAACAAATCATATTTATAAACCATAAATAAATCCGATTTTTAAAATTAAATGATAAAGAAGAAAAAAATTAACATATTTATGAATTCAATCTTAACCAATGTTTTTTGTGATATGAAATGGAATGAAATATAAATTAACTAAATTAGGGAGAATCTAGTTTTATAAGATCATTTTAACCAATAATGCAGCATCAAAAAAAAAACACTTTCTAGGGTCCCAACAGAATCTCAGTGTACATCCTGAAAATGTTGCCTTCTCAAACAGTAGCTCTCCACCTTTCCATACAGCCCCCAGCCCCCCCACCCCCACCCCCGGGTAATAACCTCTTGATGAAATCAAGCCCCCGGATGGTGTTCAGGGGCGCACCATTTGATTTTCAGGGGGGCATGGACGGGTCAACTTTATTTTAGCCGCTTGGCTTCCTTTGGCGGCATTTTTCATTGCATTTTTTATGTTTTTCTTTACCATGAAGTAGTTGGATAAAGTGTTTTTTTCTTACTCATCTTTGGGACGAGATTTTTTTTTTGCCATAAACTTCCATGCCCCCTGAGAATCAAATGGTGCGCCCCTTACGCTTCGTACTTACATCGCCATCTTCTAGTTCAATACTGAGCTCTTTATCGCCATCCTTGTAGTCTTTGAGTAGCTCTCCACCTTTCCATACAAGCTCTGGGTCACGAACCCAAACTCGCGCTCTCTGGAAGGACAGTAAGAAAAACAGAATTAGGTCTACAGCATTAAAGATTACATAGAGTTTTTACAACATAATAATACCAAAATAGATTATTCCTTCCAAGGGAATTTCCCAAGTCAGCAGATCTATCCCCTCCACTACCCAGCCTTGCTATCCCTGTGTTTGAGGGCAAAAATAAGAAAAAGGTTTCCTATGGGTGATCACAAAACTTATAAATGCAAAATGCGTTGTTTTATTTATTTATTTTTTAATGAGGTGCTACCTAGGGCAGATTTGCATGAGAGCATCCGAATGGGTGATGCATTTTAGTAAGAAACCTGTTGAAATGCAGGCAAACTGCAGTTTCGATTGTTTGTTGAAAAGAAAACACGTCTATAGTAATTATTTTTAATCATCCCCATTCTTTTTTATCAAATCTGCTATTTTGATTTTCATTTTTTTTTAATCAAAATAAAAACATGAAATGCGGTAATATATGATGCCAAAACGAAATGCGTGCAGCCTACAGGAAACAAACTTGTTTCTTTGTTTAGCCTAATGATTACTTTTTTCTGTAATGTCTTTGCACAAAATACCAGTGTACACTTTTTAAAAAAATCTGCTACCCCAACTTGCACGATCCAAATGTATCTTTTGCATTTTACAGTAAGTATACATAATATTAGGGAAAGCTATGATGTGATACAGCTTTAAGCTTTATTGAAACTTTACAAACTTGGAATGTATGAACTGTGATTCAGTCATATCTCTAATAATAAGTCACTGACCATAAACATAAAACAGCTTTAAGCTTTATTGAAACTTTACACCCGACTTTACAAACTTGGAATGTATGAACTGTGATTCAGTCATATCTCTAAATAATAAGTCACTGACCATAAACTTCAAAATACTTAAATTGCAATAATTTTATTAATACCAAAAGATTATTCAATAATGCTCATCATGCTTAAAGCTATTTTGTCAAAGGATCATAACAAAAGTCAAAATTCTGTCAAAGTCAAAAAATGAAAAAGTGTTCAAATTTGTGAACCGAATCGCCAGACAGGAACTGATCAACCTGAACCAATGCTACAGCTGCATTAGGCCAAAAATATAAATTGTTATGTTGCCCTTTGGCGATTTTTTGTACATTTGGTTCATCGGTTGGGATCGTTTTTTGTTTTGTTTTTTACTTTTCCGAAGAAGATTTTGACCTTTTAAAATCCCTGATTAGAGGCATATGACAACATAAAAAAAAATCACTTTACTGTTAGGCCCTATTTCTTATGTGACACAAAAGATTTGTTCAGCACATTTATTGTGAGTTTATGTGCAAGAAACAGCAAGGGTAAATATTTGTTAAAAAAACAGATATTGCCAGATTTAGGGTCAATCAGAATAGGGCAACACAACAACATTTTTTGGCCTCTAATCATGCAGCTGGAGAATGATTTCAACAAATCAAACTTATCATCATCATTTGTCAAATAACAAAATCCTCATCATAAGAAGGAAGCACAGATGAATACCTCCCAAATATGGGTATAATTTGTAATTTCCAAATAACCTCATATACCTTCAGCACACTTTACTGTACTGCTTTACATCAATGTGGCAGAAAAATTCCCCAAAAATACAGTGATTATGAATGTTCAAAGTTCAAAATTTATTTCAATAGCACATTCAAATGTGCTATCTGTAATTTGCAAAAGAAGATATGAGGACCTTCCAGTTCTCTTTACTCAACGTAGCTGTCATCCTTTTGCTCTTCAGGCCATTTCACATTTGAGAGATGAGGTCTCATCATACAGTGATTATGAGTGTTATCAGTAATTTACCATGCATCATCTTCACAGTAAATTGTCTGTGCCTGCTATCAACAAATACCAAATGTGTGCAATGGATGCAACATTTAATCCCAGGAGGGGGATACTCAACTTTGGTGTGCTACTGGGAAATGTAAACTACCACCCATACAAATACCAATTTTCAAGAAAAAGGGACTCATCTATATATCAAATAAGCCAAATTTTGAGTCACATTTATACAAAAATTTAATTTGTCTCCCGAAATTTGCACTAATTTAGCGCAAATTTCTGATTTGAAAATTTGAAAAAATTCCCATTTTGACGCAACTGAGAAAAATTGACCCATCAAGATACCACATTTTGCAAAGAAAAATGGCCCAATGGCATACAACTAGCCTGATTTTGCTATCCTACCATGGAGGCACATCCCCGTAATCACTTTTGCACTAAGTACCCCACCCGGGCATTTAATCTACAGGGCGTCTCAATAAAAGTGTAACACTCGGAAATTGCTTGTTTTAGGCATGAAATCGTGTCATAATTTATACAAATTTGATGTCAAATTCAAGATAAAGGACCTATCTTTCCAGTACAATTTACCCCATCATGATAGCTTTTGTCAATCTGGAGATATATGCAATTGTTTGCAGGTAAGCAAAATCCACTCTGTACCACTTTTCAATAAAGCGATATAAACACGTTTCTGAATAACATTTTCAAAAAATAGCAATTAAACATGTGTAAAATGTGTGAAAACTGTTATGTAATAATTGATTTGCACCCATCAATAAGCACTGGTGTTAGTGCATTGTTCTTATGATATCAATTATGTAACTATCCTATCATGCAGAAAGTGCATTCATCATGATCTTTAACAATCTTGTCAGATGGATGTGGCACTGATACGTTCAATTTATCAACTCCAAAGTATGGAAATTGTGCAATATTTTTATTTATGTCTTTGAAATATTATTAAGAGATTCTTTAAATTAAGTTATTAAAGATTTTATCATGGAAAATGTCTTTACGGATGCTGTTTTTTTCACAATGCTATTGTTTGAAAATGTTATTCAGAAACATGTGTTTTTATCACTATATTGAAAAGTGGCACAGAGTGGATTTCGCTTACCTGCAAACAATTGACAAAAGAAATCGTGATGGGGTAAATTGTACTGGAAAGATAGGTCCTTTATCTCGAATTTGACATCAAATTTGTATAAATTTCGACAAGATTTCATGCCTAAAACAAGCAATTTCCGAGTGTTACACTTTTATTGAGACGCCCTGTATACAAGCAGTAAAGCAGAGTACCAGCTCTATATTTCATTTAGTGCTAAAAACATGGTCATAGGTCGCATAATAATAATAATAATAATCTGGTTTTTGTATAGCGATTTTCCATCAAGAACAAACCGCTCATGTTTTTGCTGCAGGTAGATCGTCACAATCACGCGTTTGGCTTCCTTTTCAAGAGCACATCATCCTATCGGTACTTAGATTGTAATATTTACCCTTTTTGCAGCTTCCCATAACCTGGGTGGGGCAGACTATGTTGGACAAATCTAGTGTCAGTTTTAAGTGCAGGAGGAAGACCGGAGTACCCGGAGAAAAACCTGCGGAAGCGAGTATGGACTGAAAACCAAATGCACATACAGCGCCAGGACCAGGAATCGAACCCGGGACTCAGTGGTGCAAAGCGAGGGAAATACCGCTACACTAACCCGCATGTGAAATAATATCTCCCAATAAAACCGCCGAGTCAAAAATGTTTAGTTGTTCCTAGGATTCGAACAAACATCCTTTGACATCCCGATTCAAATATCTAGGATGCTCATTAAAGTTAAGAAGATCTATCACTAAAACAGGTTAAAAAGTAAGATTTTATTATGGAAAATTGAACATTTTGCTAATTGAAAACCAAGTGCACTTAATGATTTTTAAATCTCAAGCTAAATGTACTTGACAGAAATGCAAGGAGCCATTGCTATCTATATTATTAAAGACCAGCTTTGAGACGTGCTGTATAGACGTATGACTTGATCAAGATCTAAAACTAGGTCAACATCACACAGCCTCATAATATAATCAACATCACTCCATTTCTTCACATCTCTTATGTAGATTGCAATATTTGTACTATGTTGCTTGTATCCTATTTCACCAAGCTGCTAACACTGATTTCCTAGTCATTACTACCATATCTCTATTTAGACATACAAGCCCGCATACAAATACAAGTATTGAACATTAACATCACCCCGGGGGGGGGGGGGGGCGTCAAATTTGGTTTGTGTAGGGACGTGCCTCTGGGAAATTTGGAAAGCCACCCATCCAAATACCAATTTTTAAGACAAATTGACCCATTCAAATACCAAATCTTTTAAATTTTGAGCCAAATTTAATCAAAATTATCATTTTTTCTGTCAAAATTTGCTCTATTTTGGCAAAATTTTCTAACATTTTGATAAAAAATGTCCAAATTTGCGAAAATTTTGAAAAGCAAACCCATCAAAATACCACATTTTAAGAATAAAAAGGACCGATTGGAATACCAGAAAGCCTGATTTTGCTACCCGAATTTGCGGCACGTCCCCATAGCCACTTTTGTACTAAGTAGCCCCGCCCCCCCCCCCCCAGGACATCACACAGTATCAATTTTACCATATGGCGATGGCAAAACAGACAGTGCAAAGAAGAGAAGATATGTGTGTATTCCATCATGCATTGCTTCATATGGGAAAATTTGTACAATATGTGGAAAATTTAAAATTGTCTTTTCATTATAGTCCTACTTTGTAAAAGCAGTGTTTTACAAACAAAACTTTCCCAGGCCTTGTGTTTTGGAAATACCTGATGTGCTACAAATAACACTTCTCAAGATCTTCAGGTGTGCTGTAGGTGTGAATTTCATATCTAATTGTGTATATTTTCACCAGATTTAGGTGTGCTGAAAATCACACTCCTCAAGATCATTTTAGGCCAAGAAGAAAAAAATTTGTTTGCCCTTTCATGAAAAAAATCAGTAGGGTCGGTAGGTCAATCTTTTTTTTTTTATTCTGTGCCACCGGTATACGCCGGGGAAGTAGTGACGTCACATTTATAATAATTAGCCAAACACGTGCGATCTGGTTCCAAACAAATGATTATGTCCACTGATCATATGTATTAATAGAATAAGCGTACATAAAAATACAAATCAAACTGATTTTTCTCGGATGGAAAACAAAAATAACGGCAGGGGTCCCGTCCTGGCTTGTGATAACAACCTTCAGCATAACAGGTCTTCATGTTTTCCCTTTTTTTCGTCTTCAACGAATGTTATGGTATCAAATAGGAGTCTGAATTTTTTCCCCATAGACTTAACGTGTGGCAAAACTGTCCATCCCATTTGTTTGGGTCCAAAATGCACGTGTTGGGTGATTTACATAAATTATGACGCCACTACTTCCCCGGCGTATAGCCTCAACGGTGGCTTTCACCTTGTACAAGATGTGCCGCAAATTCAACACACGCAACACGTCTAGACTTTCAGTTTTGTTTACATCCTTCCACGGGCCGTTTGGCGCAACGGCAACATGCACCGATACACATTCTGATGCCATGTTATTATGAATATCAAACGATGTCAAAAACGTGCCACTTAAGTCAATGGATGCTACCAAACTCCACACAAATTTTGCAGGCAGACATACAAACAGGGAAGGTCGCCATTTTGGAAACAGGCTAACTCACTTAGCCAAGAGCGCACACCTCTAAATAACTTCTCCATTGAAAACAAAAGCGGATCTTTTCCACATTTGTACGATCGATCCACGATATAAAACGATTTTAAAACATTTTTTGCAGGTAAAATTTATGCTTTTGGGTTTGGAAATACTAAAAATTGTATTAAATAAGTATTATTTCCTTGTAATATATTTTTTCCTCAAAAAAACACTTTTTTTTTTTAATGTTAATGAATGAAAAAAAAAGAAAAAAAAAGGCGACTCAAGATTTTCTAATTTTTCAGTCGGTCGGGAAAGGGCAAACATACAACAAAAATTTCTTGGCCTTATGTGTGTGATGGTGTGCTATCGCACTCGCACGCCTCAAAATACAAGGCCTGCTTTCCTCTTTCCTGGTATATGAATACATACTTTAGAGAATAGCTATAACCCTGGGTCCAACATGAAAATGAAGTGTGTGTTTTTGTTTTTGACTTTTCTGAAATTTCATTAAAGTTTTCACAATATTTGGTTGCTGAGTGTTATTGTTGAACATACCCAGTGCAAATTATCTGCAGATTAAATTTGTAGTATCTAATGCACCTTTAAATAAGTTCAGCAAGCACTAAAATATTGAGAAATGTACATGTAGCAGATTGGGATTTCCATTCGTGTATGTCGCCACACATGTGGGACTTTGCATATGATATCAATTTTGATTTTATCATTTCATCTGTTATAACATTTTCTAAGCTTTAAAATGACACCTTACTTGTTGAAATTGATTGAGTTGTTCAAATTTTACAACAGAAAATCTGCAGGAAATTCTTATTTTCTTATTTTTTGCTCCCTTTTTTCACAAGTTTCTGTTCTGTCGTAAAGTCCCCCTTTTCAGGATAAGCCATCACAAATAGTCAGCTGTATTTTTGGCAAAATGTATTGACATTTACTGGGAATAGCTATTTCTGAGTAATCAAAGCATAAGACCAGTACTAACAGTGCAGACATAAAATATCACATTTTTATACAACATTTGCGTCACAATCAAATGATCTCCTATTGTTGATAATCAAAAGAAGTTCAGGGTCTATCATAACTTACATACAAAAATAGCTGCGCATTTTGCCAAATTATGACAACATATATTTGATTGATTTTGCTCATTTTCTATATGATTAACCCCATACAAACAAATACAAAATCAACATGCATAAATAAATCCATGACAACAATACACTAGTTGTTGGTGCCTGGAAAATAAAATTCAGATCTAGAAGACACTGTTCATGGGATATACGTGTGCATGTTGGTTAGTAACTCCAAAACCCTTGACCTGATGTGGACCAAACTTGGACCATGAATAGCAATTGCCCTGAGGTCAAAGGTCATCTAAAGTTCTTTAATCTGACAATTTGACTTACGCTCATCCCAGGTCATTTTAAGGTCATGGCCATGACTCAAGAACCCTTGACCCGATGTGGACCAAACGTGACCATTAATAGCAATTGTTCCCCTGAGAGTTCTAAGGGGATCCATTCAAGGTCATTCAAAGTCAATTGTCATGTAGGTATCAAATCTTGAAATTGTCCCAAAGAGTCTCAATGTCATGGTCATAATTTCAGAACCCTTGACCCAGTTACTGACATAAGTTGTTTCCCCAAACATAACTTGACTAAAGTTGACTATTAAAGATCATCTGGGGTCATTTCAATGTCATGGTCTCATAAATTTCAGAACCCTTGACCAAGTTACTCACATAAGTTGTTTCCCCAAACGTAACTTCAAATGTAAACACAGAGTAGGCCCGATTTGTTTCAATCCGTACACGCATGGTGCAATCAATGTGCAGGAATCACAGCACTTGTGTGCTATGGAATTCCAAGGTAGCATTATTCCTCTGGCATTCTTTATCATTCTCCTTCAGCTGGGTCTACAATGAATTCATCATATAATCCTGGGCATATAATACAAAGTTCTACAATGCTGAATGCTTGCTATTATCCATAACTTTGTGGACTGCTCCCGGGGACTGCTCCTCAACTAAGTACAAAGCTTTCAGACCAAAAGTTTTTAGCTATAACTGTGAAAAAAGTCTTCTTCAGTGTGATCTGTAGCAATCCACAGGAAAAGTTTGGGTCCATATGATTTTTTGCAATATTGAAATCTTGCAAGGTGGTCCAGGTAAACAAATCATTCCTACAGATACATCTCAAAGTACTAGGTTTTTCCCCTTCAATATCACCCTGGAAGAAGATACTGCAATGCTACAGCTCTTAGACGGAGTCTCCTCAACCAAACTTCCCTTGTTGTAGCCTTTAAGCACAATCCAACTCTTATACCGAATCTCCACAACAAAACTGGCCTTGTTGTAGCCACTAAGCACAATCCAACTATGAGAGCATCGTGAGATGACTGACTGAATCACTTCAAGATGCAGGCATCATATCCTAGCCTTATGAGTCAGCCGATCGAGTGGTGTCCAAGCAGCACGACTTCATGCGAGCTAGGTGTCAACATTGGTTCCTGTGCATTTTCCTCCTAAATCATCTAGATATATGAGTGTAAGCTTACTAATAGTTACTCAACTTGAGCCACTGCAGGAAATATTATAACCCTATCTAGTACATAATGTTATTAATAAACCTGTTAATAATGAAGCCTTAAGTCACGTTAAGCTTTTGGTCCACTTTCGTGTTTGACTCCAAAATTGGGGTGTTGCGCAGTATCTAATACCCCGTTAAGATAGAGCCAAAAAGTCATCTTTTGTCGTATTCGAGTTATATCGAGTTCAAAGTTCACTTGTGCCTGAACAGTTCAAGTTGACTTACATCAAATTTTCAACTTGCTAAAAAGCAAGTTAAGTCGCGATGTAACTCGACTAACGACGACAACTGACGACTTTTTGTATGTGTGTACACCTGACGTCGTAAGTCAAGTTGAATTTGTGTTTACTTCTACAGCGCATTGACCTGGAACAAGTAAAGTTCATTTCAATTCAACTTCAAAATCACAGCATGTGTGAGCAGTCGTACGTCGAGTTACTTTTCGCTAATCCAAGGTCGTGTTTGAAATTAAAAATGGACTCGATATCAACTTAAGATGACTTTTTAGTGTGTCTGAATGGGGTATTAACCAGATCCAGGTATCTGTACATGCTGCCTTTAAAAAGTTACTTTGTAGGGAATTATTTACAAAAAATATTCTTATTTCAATCAAACCTACAATCAATATTTAAACACGTTGAGTGTTAGTCATATATAGACGAGATACCATACTCCAAACACCTGCCTGTGTTTAATAGCGTCATTCCGGACTAAATGCTCAATCAAGCGTACCCGCTGTATCATTTGATGCAACGATATTGTATCGTACAAAAATTAACCGCTGCATTTATTAGCCAGCACTGATAGTAAATGGTCGCAATTTGATAAGTGCTGGCTCAAAATGCAACGGTCAATCTTTTTAAATAAATTGTAAGAAGGGTGACAGTTCCTTACGTGACCCTTTGGTGCTAACAGCTTCATTGCCCTATTCAAAAAACATTGATGTAAAACCTTGCAAAAATGAGACCTAGGTATCTCAGGTAGTTGACATCATTGTCCAATACAAAAATCTGAAACATTTTAAAATTTCTTGTTTATAAACTAAAGCGTTTTCTGCCTTGAAGCCTCTAATCTAATACTGTACTGATGAGTCTATTACAGATCAAGTATTTTGCAATTACCTACTTGTTAACAGGCTTGATAGAATGGAAATATTTATCATTTATTCAAGCTGTTTGAATTTTGATTTAATTTAGTGTATAAGGGAAAATTTGCCATGAATACATTCTCATTGATTAAGGTGTTAATTTGCATTGTCACTGTGGGAAGGATTTCATTGCATGATTTTAACCCTTGTTATACGGAGCGATTTTCAGAAACATATTATACAAAGTTTTTATAGCGAGTCCCTAGACCCCCATATGTGGTACCAATGGATAGGTATAAGTCTCACTTTCCATTGATACCAAATTCAAGGTCATCCATTACTGTATGACGTCATAATTACTAAAATGTGAAAAATCAGCGTTTGTACGTAAAATATCTAGGCAAAAATCAAACTTTTCTTTAAAAATCGTA
>JXSR01S075676.1:60044-74224 GCA_000969725.1 Ophiothrix spiculata | reverse complement strand
AAGAAAGATGTTCTACATGTACTTGCCAGCTTGCGCTATCGATTTGTTTCCTGCGCCACGACAGGAGTATCTGAATTCAGATACCCCTCCACATCCTTATTCGGATACGGATATCACAATTTGGATACGAAATGTGCGTGGGTATCCAAATTCGGATACGTATCCGAATTGTGAGTTCCGCCGAATTGATATACATAAGGCTTGACTATTGATTTCACTTACAGAAACCACTTTAAAAATGGCAATAACCAGGCTGGCAATAACAATATGTTAAAATGGTTTACGAGTTAATGACGTTTGGTCAAAAGCTCAAAATTTCGTGTTGTTCAAATCATCTTATCTTATTCAAATCGCCTATGACTCATTAAGAAATTGGAAATAATAATTTTAGACTTCCAATGCTAGCAACAGTAATTTTTTTGATCAAAAGTATTTGACCGTATAATTTAGTGCAAAAAGTTGCTATTTTCATTAAGTATTTTATGTTACTGTCGCTATCATTTCCAATTTCTTTTATTAGTATTTTTGGAACCATCTGGCAATATCTGAACAAGATCGGATGATCCAAACTTCCCAAACTTATAAAATTACAAAAAAGGGTGTCAACGTTTTTGCCCGGACCTTTTTGAAAAAAAAAGTTTTACACCATTTTGAAGATATTTCTGTAAATGAAATCAATACTCAGGGCTAATATATGTGACCCGTCATATCGAAAGGTACTTTAAGGGTCCCAAAATCAAAATGGATTTTTTGGTCTCATCTGTAAGCTGAGATTTTAAGCTTTAAAATGACACCTTACTTTTGGTTATTGGATGTTCGGTTGCAAAGTTACATCCAAATTGGTAAAAGGCATCGGCTGATTCGGAAAAACTATAGTTCTGAGAAAATTGAGTTTGAAGTTTTTGTACTAAGTAAAACTTTATTGGAATGAGGGTTTTCATCTTGCTTTTTAACACATTTTTTTAATGTTTTTGATGTTGGAACCTGATTAATATGATAGAATGCACTTCAAAAGTAACGTTTCTGTTGAAATTAGAAATTTGACCTTGAACGTGATTTTTGACTATGCTCAGCTTCAATGGCCCGTATCTCGTTATTTACTATGCCGACCTTAAGGTACCTTTCGATATGACGGGTCACATATAATTATTAAAAGACTTTACCCCTCTCGTATGCTAAACTATTGCGATAGTTTGTCATGTGCAAGTAGTCAAAATCTCATAGGGCCAAACCATAGTCGGCCTTCAAACAAAATGTTTGCTACCAAACATTTGGTCGTGACGTCACCAAATATTTGCGATCAAATTTAAAGTATAAACCGGTAACAAACATTTGAGGCAATGTATATATGGCAATTCAATAAATGTGCAATTTAGCGCTAAATTTTATTTGGTCTCATCTCGGTGTTGAAGTTATTTTATTTGATGTCAATTATCAATTTAACGTCACGACCAAATGTTTAGTAGCGAAAAATTTTGTTTTAAGGCCGACTATGTTTTGGCCAATAGTGAACATGATTCTTTTAAAAGAACAAGGGCCAGACTATAATACTCTGCATGCTCATTCTCCGATAAACCATGCAACTTTGGTTAGAGAAATTTTGAAATTTCGACTACTAAAAACTCATCAAAAACAAAATCATAAACTCGTATGGTTTCTGAAGAAGAAAAAGTGCATGGGAAATGTTTTAAAAATACTTGATTTTTTAACCATTGTATTCCCTATTCCTAAATTTCGTATCTGTCGTTTCGTATCTGTTTGAATCTTTTTTTTAATATTCATTATTGAGAAAATTAGTTTTCTTACAAACTTTACAAACTTCATCTTTACACTAAATTAGGAGCTCTACACATACTACACTGTGGTGTAGTATTTCGCTCATAGTGTACCTCGTTTTGCGAGAAGGCAGCAAAATGTGCGTTTCGTATCTGTCCGACGTGATCATGTCGACAGTCACATAGGTTTTTTTTGATATTAATATCCTTGTAAATCATTACTGTAAATATATAACTCTATATAACATATATGTTATTCAACACTGAAGTTTACTTGATAAACCTAATGCGGAATCATCCATCAACAAATTCATTTTCACACTTTGTTATCAATTTTAGAATCTACTTCGTATCTGTTTGCAATATTGGCGACATGCTTTAAAAAGCTCTTATGCCATATCAAATACTTAATATAATGAAACTTTATATGTCATTATCAATACCTATTACGGGCTGTTAAATAGCGTGCATTGCATTTGATTTGCCTGAATATTTTAGGAACGGGGGCACTTAAAACATAAAATGTATGGCTGGCGACATGGGCAAAAGTAACGATTTTGCATTTTCAGATTAATCGTTATCTACTTTCCTGGCATGCTAAAATGTTTAGCTTCACACATGTTACTAATGTGACTCTAATGTATCAACTAGACCACTCAAATTATTTGTAATAGGCTTAACAACGTTAAACAAGTAACACGAACATGAGCGACACCAAAACGGCAAAGTTGCACACTTTATCGGAGAATGAGCCTGCATCCACATTTTTTTGTTTGCTAAAAAGTATTTGGTCGTGACTCATGCTTGACTCCCAAGTACATTAATTTCAACACAAATTGCACATGTGTTGAATTGAATCAAGTCAAGGTCACTGAACCAGCATCAAATGTTTGTTACTGGCCTATAGGCCGAAACCATAGTCGGCCTCCAAACAAAATTTTTCCTACCAAACATTTGGTCTTGATGTCACCAAATATTTGCCATCGAATTTAAAGTATGAACCGTAACAAACATTCGGTGCAATGTATATGGCAATTCAATACATGTGCAATCTAGCGCGAAATTTTATTTGGTCTCAACTCGGTGTTGAAGTTATTTTATTTGGAATCACTCGTCAGTTTGACGTCACGACCAAATGTTTAGTAGGAAAAATTTTGTTTGGAGGCCCGAGTATGAATTGAGCTTCAGGCAGCAAAAAAAAAATGTGTGTGGAGGCCAAGTATAGTCAGACCCTAAATGAAATTGCAAAATCTATTACCCAAGTTGACAAACAAGCTATTTATACAATTGAATATGCCAGAATAAGAAAACCCCAACTCCAATAGTTCCCTTCTGTTAATTATATTTACAAAATATAAATGCATACAAATCTCTGAAAATGCTTTCACGTCACTAAAATAGCATTTCCATGTCAATATCTAATCTTAGTGTCACATTTGACCTTGTAGTTGACTTTTTTAGACATTGTTACATAATTGTTATAGTACTATTTGCTATGTTTAATGTTTAAACAGTCATTACAAGAAAACCCCAACACTAACAATGTCGATACAAGTCAACTACAAGGTCAAATGTGACACTATGATTGGGATGTAGACATGGACACATGCTTTTTAGTGATTTGAAAGCATTTTCAGAGATTTGTATGCATTTATATTTTACAGAACTTAACAGAAGGACTCACATTTAAGCAAGCTGGTGATATTGAGCGAATTCAAAGAAGAGCATGTAGAACTATACTTGGGCACCAATTCATTTCGTATACCAATGCCCTCGGAATGTGTGACATAATCAAGCCTAGTGATATAAGGATGGCCCACTGCCTCACATTTGCTAAGGGCCTAAGTGGCAATGAAAGAACTCGTCATTTGATGCCCCCTTCCAAACACGTTGTCCATGGTAGAAATCTACGCAATTCTACTCAATTAACCCAGCTCAGGACCAAAACCAACAGATTCAAGCAAAGTCCAATTCCATATTTTGTTTCCTTGCTAAATGTGCAATAATTTCTCCCATTTTGCAATTCCCTCCTCCTTTACTCGCCCTCCACAGGGGTGGAGGGCTGACAGGATTAGGTTGAGGTTTTTGTGCTCTACCAGGTTTACAACTCACCTTGTCACTTTTATCATGTTTCATCATTCCCATGGATTGAATTTTTTAACTGTTTGCCCCTCATAAAATTTATACATGTAGGCCTACAAATTATGTTTTAATTTCAAATCTTGTTTTCATCATTTTAAGTATAGCATTATGTAATATGATAATTTTAAGTGCGCAATTTTGATGTTCTATATGTTTTTTATATGATGTAACATTTCTTGTAATTTGGCCATGAGCCACTATCAGAAATAAAAAATATAATGAATCTTGAATCTAGAAGGGAGCTATTGGAGTTGGGGTTTTCTTATTCTGGCGTATTCAATTCATTTCTTGACAGCTAGCTCTATGGCAATAATACTGAATTGATGATGTGGTATTGATGTTGTCTCCATGGCAACCAAATAAGGTGATACCATACAATAACCCTCCTGCAAAGAGGATGGAACTGAGTGCATTTGTTTCTAATTATAAAACTAGCTTATGTCATGCGTTTTAAGCCTTGTGAGACATGCTCAAAATATCTGCAAACATTTACATCCAGGCCTTTAACAAGGGAAAGGACCACTTGATGGGGTACAAGCAAGGGGAGCCCCTACCCCCCTTCCCCCTTTTGAGAAAAGTCCCCACCTATAACTCTCCAAATAACCCCCAACTGCAACCCTAAAAATGAATTATTCGGTGACAATGATTTTTTTATTGTTTTTTATTTATTTATTATGGTATAAAATACAGAAATGCAGTCAAAGACTGCAAAATCTGCAATGCATCAAAAAACATATATTTTTTCAATATATATATAAAATTGCATGCAAACACGAAAATCACACAATGAGAAATTCATAATTCAAACGGTCAACAATAGCCGCGATTGTAGACTTCCTGTAACAAGCAGTTCTGCACCTTGGTGGATCCAGCTGGTGACCACTCCTGAGATTTCTTCTGTCATTAACCGTTATTGGTTTGGGAAGCTGGGTGACGCTCAGAAGTAATAAGCTTCTCACAAAAACCTTAAAGGACTTGCTCCCGTCGTTCCACCAAACAGCACAGCTTAAGGTGGCCTAGCACAGAAACTGTGTTGGACACGAGTGAGCTGATATCAGCGGTGTTGGACACAATTTCAAAGTATGTATCCCAGGCTTACTGTCGGCCCATCTTGCGCTTTAATATAATGCAATCTTACACGTGCGTCATTTTTATATTCATTCCAAAGCGCACAGTGCTTAAGGTATTAGTCATTGCTAAAAAATGTCAATTTTTTGTGTAATTTTGCTTTAATATCTCAAAAAGTAAGTTGTGACCATATTTTCTTATTACGTTTTTTTAAAGAACTATATAAGGACCAAAGCATATGTGAAAAGAGAGAAAAAATAGAGCCGTGTTTTAATTATAAGTGTTTTTGTCTGATTTGTTTTGGTAAAACATAGTGTTTTTGAAGTGGATTTTTCTCAAAAACTAAGTCAGTGACCCCCATTTTGTATTTCAGAAATGTGATCAGCACATATGAAAACACCATATATCAAAAAATTAGAAAAAAAAATACAGGAATTCTATCTGCGCTAGGCCACCTTAAGTGTATTCAGTGCCTCGGCATACGATTTGTACTGATCCCCAATAATTATGCAGCAGGACCCACTTTAACTGGTCAGTCTGTCTACTTGTGATTGATGTGTACCAAAGGGGACAAGCATATGCCAGGACAGGACGAATGTCCATCTGGTAGACAGTAGTTAAGGTCCATGATAGATCTACCCGAAATTTTCTAGTAAAAATCAGTATGAATAATATTTTATCGATGTAGAACGAATTTTTAAAATAAATATTGGGGGTCACCGGACTCGTTTTTGCATGCGAGTCGGTTTAAAAAGAGCATTTTTGGAGGTTTTGGGAAAAATTAGTTCAGGGGTCTATGGGAAATATGGCAAAAGTGAATTATTTAGTGTTGATTCAAAAACTTCCCCCCGAAATTTTTTTGTCAATTGTTTCTCAAAAGTTGCTCACAAGTATGTTCTTTCAAATAACAAAATAAAAAATAGGTGTCATCGACCTATTTTTCACGAAAAATGTGAAAATGTGACACTTTTTGGCTTCAAAACTCTATTCTGCGCTTGCGAAATCAAAACAAGCGCGTATCAGTATGCATGGACCAGACACCTTAAATCATAGGTGGAGACACTATAAAACGCTTTAGGACATACAACAAAATACGCTTTGAAGCTTTGGATATCATCTGACTAACTTGGATATCATTTGAAAGATTCTGTAATGTTACCCAAAGCAGTTTAATATTGTCGGTTATATTGGTAATTTCATCATTGAGAATAGAAGAAACACAGGTACGTTGATTTTTAAGAAAACTGATATGCATGATATGACATTTTTCTGGCTAAGGTAACATCGTCATGTGACTGCAAGAAAGTCGTATCTGCAATGTGAAAAATGAATGTGAAAAATCCCTCAAAATTTCCCTGTCTTAAGTCAGTGGTTCTTTAGGTGACACCGTCACCTAAAGAACCATTTCAAGAACCACTGACCCAAGACTGGATATTATAAATTGTGCAATCCCAATTTATGACAAATGGCAGCTATTGCAGATACGACTTTCTTGCATTCACATGACGACATATCATTTCCTTTACACCATGAATCAGCTTGGTGAGATCATTTTGAACCTGAGACGTATTTGCAGTTCTGTACAACACAATTTTCCTTAAGGTTAGGTCATCAACATACTTCCATTGAAGCGGGGCATCTGAAGAAGATGGCAACTGCTGACAAGATTATTGGACCAAAGTTTGTAGCTTGTGGTACCACACCCCAAATTTGCAAATTGAAGATGGCTTACCTTGAACGCACACAACATGGGTACATTTGGTCAAGAAACTGCAAATAATGGATATAATTGTCAGATGAATACCAACATTTAAGGTGCAATTCATGATTCTGATGTGATGAAAACCCCACTTATTTTCTAGCTAAATAAAAAGAAGAGTACAACATAAATGTATCCTTAAAATATTACTTGATTCCAACCATTCGTTTTTAAGTAACAAGCTTTTCAGCATTTTAGAAATTCCCATAGGCTGCTGTGTTGTAATTACTGTCGGGGCCCTGAAAATAATTAGAAAATTACACATTTTCTCACTCTTCTCAAAAATGCAAGCACATTTGAAAGAATGGTTTGGGGATTGTAACATACACCAGTCAAGGATTCTTCCTAGCTAAAAAACACAATTTTGATAGAGGTGACCTTGAGGATGAAAAGTTGATCATGAATTGCCCCTTTAAGGACGTTGGCGGTGATAAGTTCCTACCTGTAGATTTTGTTTATTTTTTGTCAGTTAATAGATAAGAGTCTAAACATCCAAATTCAGCAATAAAAAAATGGGGGTCACCAATCATCTAAGCGTGCTATGATGTCATTTTCCTTTTAATTGACAATAACTTGAAAACTCGAGCGTTAGGTTAATTAACGTAAGTAACTTTTTTCATCTGTTTGATGTTATAAAACCAAATTTTGACATTCCCGGCGATGAAAATTGTTTTTTAGATTTAACCTCATGTAATTTCATCTCTAGCTATCTTTTAAAAACAGTCGGTGACCCCATTTTTTTTTCTTGATTTGACAACCACTGGACATTCACAATTGACTAGCAAAAAATTAAAACATTCTGCAGGTAGCAAATATTTGAAAAATCAGCATTTTGTGGTATAGGAAATCACACGTAAAAAGTTTTATCACTGAAGGCCCGTTGGCTTGGGAGCACTCGTAGCTACTCATTACTATTTCGCGCCATTTTCGGCGCTTACCGGGAAGACAATGCGTAAAAAACTAGTGCGCGCGTTGCGTTTTGCGTATTAGGCGCAAATCTTATGCTTGGATACCACGCGTGCATTTTGTCAAAATCTTCCCACCACTGACCAACAACTGATTCTGTAACGCTGGCACTTGTTGGTGAAAATTAACACCACGATCGTCTTTAAGTAAAACTTCTTGATAGCCACAATGTGGTTAACTCTCTGTCAAAGGCCTTTGTAAAATCGACAGCGCAATGAAGCATAATGGCCAGGTTTATCGATATCACCACAGTACTCTATCAACAAGATCCTAAAGATCAGATTCCTTTTATCCGTTTGCGTGGCAGTTGTGATGCGTTTTGCACTGTAAGGGTACTGGTAATTGTATAATTTACAGCATATGATTGAATAGGATAAGGTTTAAGCTGAGTTTCAATTTTGACCGTCCGTTTTCAAGGCGATTACGCATGCATTCAGCATGTGATGTGTTTTGAATCGTTATAGGCCTAATGGTTTTTAGCGAGAGCGATTCCTTTTATCCGTTTTGAATGCATTTTGGTCATGCGGAAACTTTTCAACTAGAGAAGATGCTGAAATGAAACTGCATTAAAAACGGATGGACAAGAATGAATCTCAGCTTCCAACCTTATACCATTCATCTCCAATTAATCGTGTGCTTTAAATTATACCAATACCAGTACTCTTACAGTGCAAAATTGCACCACAACCGCGCCGCAAACGGATAAAAGAAATCTGGCCTTTAAGGTTATAATTTATTGAGCTATTAGGGATACAGTGGAAACTCATTTATACAAAATCTCTTAATACAAAAACCCTGATAACACAAAATAATTGTGTGGTCCCAAGTGTGGATTTTCCATGTGAATTCAGTTGGATAACACAAAATCCTGATAATACAAACTAAAATCATTGTCCCCAGTGTTTTTGTGTTAATGAAGTTCCACTGAATTTCAATACCAAAATCTATAAAAATCACCCGAAAGCCCTTTTCTCCTTGTCACTTTTTTCAAAATAAGTAAAATTAGGTTGGGTTGACACAATATTTCGTTTGATTCATTCCCCTTTTTCGAACTTTTGGTTATAGGTTTGATTACGCCTTATGCAAAATGTTTGTTAAAAATAGTTCTGAATATTTAAAAAGCATGCACCCGGGAGTTAACTTGGTATTTTGACAACCCAAGATCCAAAAAGACATGTCAAAGTTTTTTACCCCCCCCCCCCCGGGCATAAAATTGGTGGTGATCTGTCACCCTCTTCTGGTCACAGCTCAGATGATTCCATATACTTCATCCAGTCTCGAATTCATTAGATTTAGAACTGTTAACTTTCACAGATGAAAATCATATGAAATTTCAAAGACTCTGAGAAGAGCAGTCAATATGCAAGGGGGTATCAACAAGTTTTAAAGATCCAAAAGAAATAGCGTAAGAAACGTGAATTCATTATGCAATCCTTAACCCTAACCCTGAATTGAAAGGTGCTCCGTTTTCTAGCCTAAGTCCAACTACGTCATAGGAGAGAAAAAAACATGTTTTCACCGGGATTCGAACCCATGACCTCTGACTTCCCAAGCGAGGCACACCACTAGCAGGCCACCA
Organism: Ophiothrix spiculata; assembly: GCA_000969725.1. Taxonomy (NCBI): domain Eukaryota; kingdom Metazoa; phylum Echinodermata; class Ophiuroidea; order Amphilepidida; family Ophiotrichidae; genus Ophiothrix; species Ophiothrix spiculata. The sequence continues at coordinate 64,935 of JXSR01S075676.1, read as the reverse complement.
CGGGGCTGCTGCCCGGGCAGAGATTTCGTCCACATATGCAACCAGCGTCTATGACGTATTTGGACTTGTGACGTCACCAAATATTTGACGTCGAATTTAAAGTATGAACCGGTAACAAACATTTGGTGCAATGTGTATGGCAATTCAATACATGTGCAATCTAGCACGAAATTTTATTTGGTCTAAACTCGGTGTTGAAGTTATTTTATTTGGAGTAACTCGTCAGTTTGACGTCACGACCAAATGTTTGGTAGCGAAAATTTTGTTTGGCGGCCGACTATGTTTTCAGCCTAAAAATATTAATGAGACCATTTCACCACAATTTACAAAAGGACAAGTGACCATTTCAATGATATAGCACTTCTCTTCTGGGTGATCTTTAAAACTCCTTGATATACCCTGGTACATGTATTTATGTAATTCACTTCATATTTACAAGACATGACTCATATCGATATGATTTTCAATTTCTCAACAATAATTGGACAAAGAGTAACATTTTTAACGATTTAAAAAAACATTCCTACCCATTTTTTATGATCTTCAGCATGTTTAGTGGAAAATACCACAGACAGTCCCTTTTCTTTTCCCTCGACTGCCTCTTTCCCGCGAGTTTTTGCCTCTTTCCCCGACTTTTCTCATGACCGAGGTCTGAATCCCCCCAGCCCCGTACCCTTTGCTCATGCCACTGCTGAAGCATGAGTGTAATCCTGTATTAACATTGAAGTACAACAGGGAAATACACTCCCGGTCAAAAGTGTTTGCGCATAAAACCTTTAACCAGCCATATCTCGAGAACCGTTCATCATTTGCGCCATATGTTTTCGGGTTTATATTTTACATACATATATCTAAAAAACTCAACAAGAATTGCATTTACCACATTTGAAAATATGGCGTGCTAAACATATTGTGTACTTACTTCTGCACATAACAAACGGAGTTTGAATATATAACTGCTTATTTGTTGGAAAACTTATCACCTGGAAATGTTCTTTACTGCTACACGGTGATAACGAGTATGGAATACTACCGTACTAAACAACATAGGTTCATATCAAAAAGTTGATGTGGTGCATTTGGAATATCAGAGGAAACATAAATTACTTATATTGGATACATTAAGCACCTATAAAACATGAATTTTTTCAGAGTCTTGGTCGTTTGATATAATAATTACGTTTTTGTCCGTATTTAAGGGTGCGCAAAGTCCCCCCTTCGGGGTGAACCATCCTTGACTACATTGCAACAATTTCCCAAGATCAAAGTGCATGGAGAATCCTTGTAGTCGCCAGTTCTGCAGCTGAAGGATGATGATGATGATGTCATAGTGTATCCCTCATATTTCACAACATTGTATATTTACCACCCTATTGATCTCAAAGCCAACTGGCTCCCTTGTATTCACCATTTTTGTGACTTTCCCAATCAGTGCCTTGAGTAGAGAGTATTTCCATTTTGGAGTACCGATCATCTCCGAGTCAATCCTTCATTGTAGTCGGTGCTTATAGTTGACCATGTCTTCCATGTTTTTCTACCCATCGCATCCAATAGCATGTGTACTTTGAGATTCGGCTGTTGACACTGCCTGTAAGTAAGAATAATAAATTAGGTTTGTTCAAATTCATAGTTTACAAATTGTTCAATCTCAAACAAAGAAAAAGTCAGCATATTTGAGAGTTAGTTTCAGTTTTTGTTATAATCTGACCCTGATAGCCTAGTCCCATTCTTCTGCGGCTAAGGGGAAATCATAATCTGTAGATGATTACAATCTGATAATGGCCTGAAAAACAAACACCCCTTATACCCGTTTGCTCCCTCCTAGGTTAATTTCAATCTTTTAAAATAGTCACAGTATCAACATCAAGGAGTGTTTATTTAATCAACTAACATCTTAAAATGAGACAGACGATTTATTAATGTTCACTGTATACGATGCGACATGAATTGTGTTGCGTCTGCATGATATGTACGTAATAAAGCAAAATGACGTCACAGGTTCATTTCATTACATTGCTGCTTTCAATTTAACAATTTTGAGAATAACTCACTAGGTATACACTGTAAGCAGCGCCCCATGAAGGAGCATTCGCACAGGGGACCCACGGCTTTACGTGACTGTCCGACCACAGAGCAAGTTGAGTAAAGTTTCTTGCCCAAGGAAACAAGGAGACGAAAACCGCCCGGCCCAGGGATCGAACCCACAATCTCTGTATTAAGAGACCCGTCACGTGCTCTAACCGCTCGGCCACGCTCATAATGATGGATCATTACAATCTGTCTGATGTTACAAATTGTTCCCTTTCATATACCCAGATAGCAAAGTTTGGTTGGCCCAACATTGGCAAATGACATTGGACCCATTTCATTTTGTCCATCGGGCCCCTATCGGTGCGATGTCATTATTGGCACGATGTAGGACCAACGTCGACATTGCGTCGGCATTCTGTAGGTTGAATATTGGGCCAATGTTGGTTCAACCAAACTTTGCTATTTGGGAACACATCGGCTTTTCATCGGCCCAACATTCAGCCAACTGTCAGAATGCCAATGTTGGAATGACGATGGCCCGATGGACAAAAGGACATGGGCCCTACGTCATTTTGCGTACATTGGCCCAACGTAACTGCCTACATTGGTCCAACGTTGGGCCAACTAAGCTTTGCTATCTGGGTATGTGCCCCGTCCCATCTAAAGGTACCTTAAGGTCTGCATAGTTTATTACGAGATATGAGCCATTGAAGCTGAGCATAGTCAACAATCACGTCCAAGGTCGAATTTCTAATTTCATCCGAAACATTACTTTTGAAGTGTTTTCTATCATATTAATCAGGTTCCAACATCCAAAACATAAGAAATATGTGTTAAAAAAACAAAATAAAAATCCTCCCTCCATTCAAGTTTTACTCAGTACAAAAATTTAAACTCAATTTTCTCAGAACTATAGTTTTCCAATTCAGCCTGATTCCTTTTACCAATTTGGATGTAACTTTGCAACAGAATAACCAAAAGCAAGGTGTCATTTTAAAGCTTAAACTTTCAACTTTCAGATGAGACCAAAAAATCAATTTTGATTTTGGAACCCTTAAGCTTGGTACCTTTAGATAGGACAGGGCACATATTAGATTTAGATGGTGTGACGAGGCATAAGTATGCATTTTGATCATACCTGTTTATGATGATGTGACTTGGTTAGAGATTTAGCATTTTGAAACCATGGTCCTCTGTCTAAATCAAGTCCATCTGGTACCCTCAAGAGACCAACTCTTTGGTTTGCCAATATAACTCCTCCTTCGACAGCTTGCACATAGCACCTTCCTCACCAATTAGGGCTTCAGTTGAAGTATATGATGGTTCACGTTTTTAAGAGTGTGCACGGGGTCAGGAATTGTTTTCTCTATCATGTTATGGTAAGGGAGTTTCATGAAAGGATAACTTCCCTTTAGACCAGTAAGTGACACTAATTCCTTCTTTTTATTTTTACGTGGCTCTGCATCATAACTGGAGTGGGCTTGTTCAGCTTCCTCTTCAGTTATTGCTCCTTGGTGTCTTTTTGAATTTTGTTGTTTTTCTTTGAATAATTTTGTGTCTTGCTGAAGCGGATGTGATGCATCTAGAAAACATCGGTTTTGTACAAAAACAGTTTTGGAACCTACCCGCTCTCCTTGTATTTTACACCACTTAAAAGCTCTATAGCCAAGAGTATGATGACAATGAAATTTTTTTTGATATGCCCGGGAAACCTAAAATGAAGTGAAGCAATTTAACCTATAAATTAAAATGGGCCATGTGGTATGCATCATATAATGTGCATCATACTATAATTCACATGATGGCATGTGTTTGTTTGTTAGTTTATAATTCAGAACCCTAAATCCTACCTGGACCAAACTTGGACCTTGTAGAGCAATTGGCCCCCTGGGTGTTATAGGGGTGGTCCGGTGGAGGTCATCCAAGGTCAAAGGTCATCCAGAGGTCAAATCTTTAAATTGTCCAAAAAATTGACCTAAGGTCATCCCAGGTCATTTCTCCAGAACCCTTGATCCTATCTGGACCAAACCTAGACCATGAATAGCCATCGTCCCCCTGAGTGTTAAAGGGGTGGTCCGGTAGAGGTCATCTAAGGTTAAAGGTCAATTTGAGGTCATATCTTGAAATTTTCCAAAAAGTTGTCCTAAGGTCATTCCAAGATAACGGACATAACTCTAGAACCCTTGAACCTACCTGGATATAAACTGGGACCATGAATAGCATTTGGCCTGTAATAATTTCAAAGGGTTATATTCAGCTAGCGGGGCCCATTCAGAAACCAGATTTTCCATATAAATGTCCAAATCTGGTTCCCTACCACCAGTTTCTGGAGGTATTGTGCCCCATAACATAAGCATTAGGGGTTGTTCTAATTTCTTTGGACAAATTATAAAGTACTAAAACAATGGGCCACAATGAATGGGATTTCATGTTTTTGTTTACAAAGGGCTCAATTTAACACCATCAGTACACATCCCTAGTACAAGACCTCTATTGTCCCCTGCATATTAGCCATTTGCTGAAAACCAGCATTTCCAATCATCTGTATCATAGATATCTGTGATGACATCAGATGGTCTCTTTACGTGGGTACTTTGCACAATATGTGATACATTTGATGTGCCATAGAGACAGGCAAGCCTAAATTTAAGGGGCGTCCAATGAAATAATTGTAACTGTGATTAAAGCAATACTATAAAGTGTTAAAAATGAAGTGCACCCTATAACCCATGACTTTTGATTTTTTGGGCTTATTTGGTTTGTTTTTGGTAGATATGAATACCCTCCAAACGATTTGGCTCAAAGATGCTTACTTTTTCTGTTATGTCCATTTGTTGAATTAAATTCGGGATCCCGAATT
>JXSR01S075675.1:185027-195307 GCA_000969725.1 Ophiothrix spiculata | reverse complement strand
CCCCCCCGTGGTGCCGCCACTGGTCAAAAATGCATAATATTTAAATAACGAAAGAATGTTGTGGTCTATTATTAGCATGATTAAACTGAGTCCCAAGCCCCGAGTTATAACTAACAAGAAATGAGATAATCTAATTCAAAGTTGAATAAATATGTAAGATTACATATTGAGTTGTGACTTAGATCTAACTTGCAAAACAAACTCACCCTGGGTGGGCACATAATTCAAGACTCAAAAAAGTGACCACAAATGTACACATATTTGTTTCTGTTTAGGATTTTAGGTTTGAAAATCTTAAACAGAAAAACAAATGTATATATATATGTGTTTCTGTTTAGGATTTTCAAATCTAAAAAAAAATGCCTCACAAGACTAAAGATCTGGGCTGTAGATAAATAAACAAGACTACAAACCAGGGCAAAAGGCTTATCAATTAACTAGAATAATAGTCATTCTTTTCCCCTATTAAGCAGAGTGTATATATTTGTGCCCTAGTTTCTCTTTTGCGCACCCAACCCGGCAATCGGCTAAGGTCAGGGCTTTGCTTAGATTAGTCATACAGGACAAGGTCGCATCAAAAAAGTTTTATAGGTGCTTGTCAATCAGCTTCAATTCTGAACGACTAGGATTTTATGTTTGTTGACGCCGAATGCTCAATATATGTTGAAAAACTGAGTTTATCAGATAAACTAAGTTTATCAGATTAGCTGAGTTTATCAGCAATACAAAGTTAAAACTAAGTTTTCATGTGATAAATTAAGTTTTTCTCTGATAAACTTATTTTTTTCTCAGATAAACTGGGTTTATCAGATAAACTAGGTTTATCAGATCAACTGAGTTTATCAGAAATAGAAAGTATTGCACATACACTAAGTTTTCGAATTTTTCTCAGATAAATTGAGTTTTTCTGTGAAAAACTCGGTGTGAAAAACTCGGTTTCTCACTTGAAAAACTTAGTTTATCTAGAAAAACTGAGTTTTTTACCAGAAAAACCAAGTTTTTCTCAGATAAACTCGGTTCTTCTGTGATAAACTTAGTTATTCTATATTTTGAGCCTTTTGGCTTGCCTTAAGCGTATCAGCTCAGTTGGAGCTCGGCCGACAATTTTGTAACCGTCCATCCCAAACCAGCCATAAATGCAGCCTCTTGTCATTTCACTTTATTAAATATTTGCAAAGACCATGCAATAAGAATTAAAATGACACCTTAATGAACTTCACTCGTTTCCCAGAAGTCAAATTATGGTCCGTCAAAGGTTGCCAGGGAGTAAAATTTTCAAATTATATGTCCAAAACCGAGACATTTGACGGAGTATTTGTTTTGAACAAGAGAGATGAAATTTGGTCTCAAAATTTAAGCAAAAATTAATACTTATCAGTATTATATATTTCAACTGTAACTTTAGAACTAGTATCGTTCCCCTGCTCTCCCCTCCCACGGACCCAGCAATGAGCCCGGGCAGCGCGTGGAGCGCGCTGCCCGGGCGAAGGGAACTAGCTTTTCTGGCAAAGACTTGATGACTCCCAGATGAATTGGATATCTAAACATTCAATCAATTTGTCTGATAATGACCTAAGGCACACTTTTACTTCCAAACTTGAGATTGTAAACATAGCCAGTAGGCTCATAATACACATTATCAATGTTCTTAGCCCTTTGTGCAGAGTGAACTTCACTAACTTTTGAAAGTGTGGTTATTTTCAACTCAAAGAAATCAGGAGTTATTTTTTCACAATTCTGATATATGTTATATGGTTTAGTAAAATATTCTTTTCATCATCTTCATATCAATATCATATACATATATTTACAATTTGTTGGTAAAACTCAGGGATTTTAATCTAGTGAAAATTAACACTCCACAAATTTAAGCTATTATATCATTTCTCGCTGCACAGTGCACATGGCCACACAACAGGAGGTAGAGATAAGTTTACAAACTCTAAGAACTTACAACAGCCTCCAGGTTTAATTTGCACACATGGTGAGTTCCTCTTAGTGGTTTGTTTTCTTCTATGGGGTGTTTTACAGTTATGAGAAGTCAGTTGAGAGCCATCAAATACTTTTCCATAATTCTGACAAGACTGATCCGAGAACTCAAGGGCTGTTCCCTGACTGGGATTTTAGTTTGATTCAGAGAGAACCAGACATGGTATACACTAAATTGAACAATATTGACAGCCCGAAACAAGGGCTACTATAACGTGAGAACAAAGTTTGAACCTTTGTGTGTTAGTTCACCCGAAAATCTTACGATAAATATTGATAAAGCAGATTTGATGTAATGGTATATTTGTGTGTGTCCATACACAATCAAATTTCAATCAGAGCACATGCGTAAACAATTATTACTTTGATAAATATTTGTGATGACTCATCCCGAAAAGGGGGACTTTGCGACAGAACAAATTCAATAAACAAGTGATAATGGGCCGTGAAATATAACGAAAATAATAAGAATTTCCAGCAGATTTTCTGTTGTAAAATATGATTGCCTTGATCACTTTCAACAACTAAGCATTGAAAACAAAAACTAGTCAAGCAGCTGCTTGACTAACTTTAAACTAGTCAGGCAGGTTAGTCCAGCTTACCTGACTAGCTTGACGTTGGTCAAGCCAAATTTCAAACTAGTCAAGCCTGCTTGGCTATGATAAAACAAGTCAAGCCCGCTTGACTAATGTGCGAAACTTTGCTTGACGAGTTTGCCAGACTGAGAGCTTGACTATCTTGATGGTACAAAAGAGCTTGACCAACTTCAAGTTGGTCAAGCTGGCTTGAATAGCTTATGTTAGTCAGACTGAGCCTGGTCAGGTGGAGTCCTTGAGGACAACATAGTGGACAGCACAGACATGTGAAACACCGCGCCGTCGTTTGACCTCATAAATGTCACCATCATGAGCTATCATGTACTACTGATGTATCGTGCAATATATGATTTGTTTATATGCAGCTGACTGACTATTTTGGTGGTACTCATATGTCACTCTTAAACCTCTCTCTACATTATAGACGGATTAGCTATATCAAAGACTGTATCCTGTGGCTCTGCAACTACATAGCATGCATATATATTGCACTAGGGTTGTCTAGTTGGCTGGACTAGCTTGAGGTTAGTTATTTGGGATCCGCTAGTTTGAGTAAGCTAGTCAAGGCAGCTGGACAAGTGTAACATTAGTCCATCCAGCTGGACTAATGTTATGTTAGTCAAGATGTGTACATCTGGACTAACTTAAAACTAGTCAATAACTAGTCAAGCGACTAGCCTAAACTTGTCCAGCTTGATGGACTAACGTCAAGCTGGTCAACAGACTAACTTAAAACTAGTCAAGCAAGTAAAATGAGACTATTCCAGCATGCTGGACTAGGCTAATTTAGTCATCCTTGTTAGTCCAGCAATACTGACTAACTTAAAGCTAGTCTAGATGCGTACCATCTGGACTAGCTTAAAGTTAGTCACACTGACCAGTTTAGGTTTTCAGTGAGGTTTATTTTTTTCGCTTTGAAAATGCCGTAACAGCTGAAATGAAAAAAACAAAATTAAAATGAATATCATCTGCAAAGTCCTCCCTTTCGGGGTGAGCCATCACATTTAGTAAATGCCCATTACAACCTCAGTTAGTTCCATGGGCTAACGATGTAGGCATCAGACCTTGAATGTGGAGACCGTGGGTTCGAGTCCCGATACGGTCTTTTTGTAAATTTCTTTTTTTCCCCCTTTTTTTTTTTGCCGTAGCGTGTTGATTTTTCTTAAATTATTCACTGTAACGAATGAAATTGTCGGATTTTTGACATATTTACATAAAAGAAACCAAAAGGTCAAAAAACACATGTCACATGCATTACATTTTACATGAAATGCAAAATATTTCAATGCAGCGAGGGCTGAGTCATTCAAAGCGCAAGCTCTGAGCACCACGCACGTTTTTGGCATCAGATGACACGTCATGACAAAAGGTGCTGTTTATCGAAATCTTGATGCCTAGTTATCGCAATACAAATCGCAGGCAAGTATGAAGAGTCGATTTTAAGTACCTTTCGTACACCACAACAGCGTATTTATTTCCTCTTATTTTTCCTTCATTTTTAAAGTCTTATAGGCAAAATACATTTTTTAAATTTTATCAATCAGAGTCAACCAAACTGACGTATTTTTATCTTCTAAAACAAAATTGATGTAAGGTTTTAATTTAAATTCGTTTATCATCCACAATGTGGATAACAGAATAATATTTATCAACGTTACCTACTGCACACTTATCATCTACCTGCTATCGTCACGGTACTATGTTTTCAACTTGGCCAGTTCCATAAAACAACCTATAAAAGAAATTTCCTCGGGAAAACAACGTAATTTCACACACAATCTCACTGTAAATTTACAACATTATACGTTATACCTAAGATGAAAGTATCAAACAGTTTAGGAAAATGTTTTTCCTAACTCTAAAAACGTTTTAGAAAAATACACTTAAATCTATAATCTATTCATGAACATCTATGAAAAAAAATGGCTGACAAAATATGTTATAATGCCCAAAATGGGCTAAAACAACTTAAGGGCCCTGTCAACCCTTCATTTTCAGAAATGGGTTATTGGCTGTAACTCAGCGACGGATAATTAAATCCAAATCAAAGTATACATTTCTAGAAGTGGATTTGCATACTGAACATGATGGTCAGCTTATTTTTGGACCAAAATGTGAAATTATTGCCCCCAAGGTCAAAAAAAGGTCAAAAAATCATGTTTTTGGCCCAAAATTTTACGGGAAAGCTATCTAAATTTTGCTTTGGTAAAATGTTAGACTATTTTACTCTTTAGAATCTAGAAAGCAATATCTAGGAACGCATTTCTCAAATTTTTGATTTTTATCTTATTTTTTGAAATATTGCCAAAAATAGGTAAAAATGTGGCATATTTTGCCAAAAATGGTGTCAGGAGTGGGATTTTTGAACTTTTTTGGACCAATTTTTGGCGATATCTCAAAAACTAAGAAAAAAATCAAAAATTTGAGAAAATTGATCCCAGATATTGCTTTCTAGATTTTAAAAATTCAATTAGTAAATATTTTTACCGAAGCAAAATTTAGTTAGCTTTCCCGTAACATTTTGGGCCTAAAACATGATTTTTGGACACTAGGTCCAAAATTACGCATTTTGGTCCAAAAATGACCTGACCATCATGTTTCAGTATGCAAATCCGCTTCTAGAAATGTATACTTTTATTTGAATCTAATTATCCGTTGCTGAGTTTCAGAGCAAAAAACATTTATGAAAAAAGCCTTAACAGGCCCCTTAAAACAACTTCAAACACACTACATGTTCAAAATAACTGATGGAAAGTAGTTTTGAGAGTTACAAAAGATATATTTGTCCTAAAATTAGGCTGTTAACAAACTTAAAATTCCAAGTGGTGCCTCTACTGAGATTCTAAATGGCCGCCAAAATACGTTTTTATTACACTTCAAATAAGTTAAATGACTTTAAAGCATCAAACACGTCATATTTTTCAATATATTTGATGGAAAATAATTTTGAGAGTTACAACAGATATATTTATCCCCAAATTAGACTTTTAACAGGCTTGAGATCCAAAATGGCCGCTAAAATTCACTTAAAAACGGGTTAAACGACTTTCACACAGCATCAAAATACATTATTTTTTAAGGTAATTGATAGAATATTGTTTTGAGAGTTACAACAGGTATATTTGTCCCTAAATTAGGTTGTTATATGCTTAAACTAATAAATGATGCTTGTACTGAGATCCAAAATGGCCTACAAAATACGCTTAAATGCGCTCAAAATTTGGTTAAATGACTTTAAAACAGCATCAAACACACCATATTTTTGTTAACAGCCTGATTGGGGGGCATATGTAGCTGTTATTTCTCTAAAAAACATTTTTCATCAAATATTTTTAAAAAATGTAGTGTGTTTGTTGCTGTTTTGAAGTTTTTAAAACTTTTTTAATGCATTAAAACATATTTTGGTGGCCATTTTAGATCTCAGTTCAGGCTCCCTTTGGAATTTTAAGCTTGTTAAGAGGCTAGTTTGGGGACAAATATAGTTGTTGTAACTCTCAAAATAATTTTCCATCAAATATCTTAAAAAGTATAGTGGGTTTGATGCAGTTTTTAAGTCATTTTACCCATATTTAGCGCATTTAAGCGTATTTTGGCGACCATTTGGGATCCAAGTACTGGCGCCATTTGGAATTGTAAGCCTGTTAGCAAAATAGCAGCCCAATTTGAAGATAAATATATCTGGTATAACTCTCAAAACCATTTTCCATCAAATATCCTGAAAAGTATAGTGTGTTTGATGCTGTTTTAAAGTGGTATAACCCATTTCTAGAAAATAAAAATGTATTTGGCGGCCATTGTGGATTTCAGTGCAAGCGCTATTTGGAATTCTAAGCCTGTTAACAGTCTAATTTGGGGATAAACATATCTGTTGTAACTCTCAAAACCATTTTCCATCATATATCTTGAAAAGTATATTGTGTTTGATGCTGTTTTAAAGTCGTGAAACCCATTTCAAGCGCATACAAATGTATTTTGGCAGCCATTTTGGATCTCAGTGCAAGCACCATTTCGAATTTTAAGCTTGTTAAAAGCCTAATTTTAAGCTTGTTAAAAGCATATATTTGTTGTAACTCTCAAAACTACTTGCCATTGATTATTTTGATCATACAGTGTGCCTAATTCTGTTTTAGTTTTAGCCCATTTTTTTGCATTAAAACATGTTTTGGCGGCCATTTTGGACCTCAGCACTTGTGCCATTTTGAATTTTATACATGTTAACAGCACAATGAGGGGACAAATTATCATGTTAGTCCTAAATGTAATTTTCTGTTGATTATTTATGATAATTGGTGTGCTTGATTCTGTTTTTAAGACGTTTTAACACATTTTTGTGTATTAAAACATATTTATAAAACATAAAACATATATTGGCGGCCATTTTGGATCTTGGTACGGGTGCAATTTTGAATTTTAAACATGTTCACATCAAAATTAGAGGACATATGATCATGTTGTAGCCCTTAATGTCATTTTCTGTTGATTATTTATGATAATTAGCATTTCAAAGGATATTTTTGTCAATTTTAACTAAAATATGCCATTTTGAGCCAAATGTGTTTGCTACAACTCCAGTCGTAATTTCCTAATGATAAATTTGAGTTTTAAGTGTTTTATGATTAGTTTTAAAGCCATTTTAATGAAAATATGTTATTTTTGCGGCCATTTTGGACGCCATCTTGGATTTCGGAAAATGCCCGGGGACTTTTTACCAGTGATTGTACACATATTTCTGCACCTATTCTGAAAAAATCAGCTTGTTACCAAAGATGTCCACCTTTTTGCCTATATGAGCTAATATTCTTGGACTATTAGACCCTTTTTCCTACCAAACATTTGGTCTTGACGTCAAAATGACGATTGACTCCAAACAAAACAACTTGGAATATTTCCTGTTTTAATTGCTTATTTATTGCTGATGTAACCTGATTTTGTGCATAAAAAACAATTTCGGCAGCCATTTTGGAACTTGATATGAGCATTATTTTGAATTTTAAACATGCTTAAAAGTTGATGAAGGGATAACTGCTTCTGTGTTAACCTCTTAAGCCAATTCCCAGTGATTATTTTGAATATTTTATGTTTTAATGGTGATTTATTGTCTAAATATCCAATTTTCGTGCATAAAAAGGGTATTTTGGCGGCTATTTTGGGTCTCACTATGGATACAGAGATGTTTTGAACACAACAGATGTCATATTTGGATTCTATGCTTCAAGACCTTTCATTTGACCCCCATATTAACATACTTCTGACAATGTTCAAAATTGACCCCCTGGGGACTCCAGTAGGGGGGGTCTGTGTACACTTTTCACATGGGGTCCCTGAAGCCACATAGTCAGCATACTACAGGGAGTCTATCTACGTATGTAATATAAAAATAGCAGACGGATGCCCCAGGGGTCCCCGTGCTCCCCGGTTATTGCCACATTCTTGCAAAATTGGTATACACGTGGCAGAGGGGTCAGCTCTCAAAATGAAAAATATCATCAAATGATCGGGTAAATGATGAAAATGGGTGAAATGGTTTCATGTGAGTCAATATTTTTCTTATTTATTTTCTGGGTTTTTCGAAAAATATTTTTTACTTTACAACAAATCCAATAAAGGGTATGAAAACTTGTCATTTTCAGTACGATGATATTAATAGGTCCACTTTCGGACTTAGCTCGAGTGGCACATCCCTACCAAAGTCCCCCCCCCCCACATCTTAAAATTAAATATTATGGTCTACCAATCACAGTGGTTTCACTTGCATTGACCGTATACAACTGAACACAGCGCCACAGCGGAGCTGGTTCGCGTCATTGATTGGTCAATATCCAGTCGCAATGTAACTGATTAAACTGGACCCCCTAGCTGACGAGAGATACGCTTATTCCTGTAGTTTTCTATGGCAATGTTTCGTCATTTTACCCCACGCGCGGTTGCGCGTACTGCGTCGAGGATATAATGATAGAGATTAATCTAAAGACATGGGAATTTAGGAGAAATATAGGGTTAGTTAGAGAACTAACTTTCAATCACATTATTGCTTCCGTTTTATGTTAGTGGAAGATCAAACAGCTGGGTTCGTTGAAAGTATGAAAACAAACCGTTTTTTCTCCTATTATTGTATTAACAGATTTTTAGTCAACTAGTTGTCTAACTGCCTTGGAGTATGGAAGATATTTTGGTATGGATACCAAAAATTTAGGCGATGTTATTATCACTCAATTTTGTGCATCCGCAACTGGGCACTTCAGGCAAAAACTTGGATTGGAATTATGTGAGTTAAAATTAATGGATTTGGATAGAACTAGTGACAAGCTTTCCAAATCAGTTTGAATTTTTAAAATCGGTAATTCCGTTCCAGAGTTATGCTTATTTTTATGATTAAAAATGACCGAATTTTTGATGCAATGTTTCAGTATTTCTTCCTTTATTAACCCACGGCACAATTAACATACTGGATGTACCGTGACGTGTATGTACCACCCATTGTCTGATAATTATACAAACATCAAAGAGTTTTCAATTGTTCTGAAAGGGGTTCAATCTTCGTAACTTTATATACCGGGGTTTTTAAGCTGTGAATATTAGGGGGTACTCACAAATAGGTAAAAAAGGGGGTTTGGAAAGTAGAAATCTTTGAAAATTGGATGGTTCTTACCATCATTTATTTTATTTTAAAAGACATTATAAAAGTATATAATAAAAAACATTTTCATACTGAGTTGCATTGCAATCGGATATATTTTGAGGTGTAAATTCCTGACTGCTCCTCGGGAAGGGTATTGACACTGAAAGCCGAATAGGAGTCAAATGACTCTTAGAAGGGTGTCCAGCATCCATAACTCTTGTGTGGAGTCACGTTAACTCTCATGAAGGTCAACGTGAGGAGTGACTCTCATGGGGAGTCAGGTTGACTCTCCTCATGAGAGTCATGATGGGATGCTGGACTCTAAAAAGTAAATGTGATTCCTGAAGAGAGTCATGATATTTGACTCCCCATGGGTGTCAAGTGACTCCCAAAATGAAGTTAATATTGATCATAGAGTCAAAATTTGCTGGTTTAAACTCCCTCTTGAGAGTAACTTAACTCGCTTTTGACTTTCAGTGGACAGGAGAATGATGCATGCAATATTAGAGTCGCCCCCTCGACAAAATTTTGAAGTTTGTAAAATCGTATTCGGAAAATAAAACAGGTGCTATTATTTGAAAATGCGATTTCTTTTCCAAAGGGATTTGACCAGCTCTATAGAAATCCTATTGAATGTTATCAAGATTAATCGGGGTGATTATCAATATTTCGACTATCTATGATGTGATTTAGTTCAACTGATTCATTCCGCTCTGCTAAAGGCGGTGTCACACATCACAAAACGTACGAATTACGTACTAATAACGTACACTGGATTTGTCATTGAAATACATGTAATATTGATTACCAAACAAGTTCGTTATTAGCACGTTATTCATACGGAACGGTGATGTGTGACACCGCCTTAACACTCTAAGAAACCATTGTTACAGAAACAGAACTCGTAATTAGAAAGATACGGAGTCTGAATATATTAGCGGGTCTGCAAGGACAATGTTGGCGCTGTGAAAATGTGCAAGTTGTACATGCTGTGCAATTATCAGCAAGGCTGGAATATCATAAAGAAAGGGTTCTTTAAACATTTTTAACATGACAAAAGCAGGTACGTGTCATGG
>JXSR01S075675.1:92506-112931 GCA_000969725.1 Ophiothrix spiculata | reverse complement strand
ATAGATCGCATGTCCAACCAGCGAGACATCGGCGGTGTAGTTATTCACTTGATCGTTATATCACTTATATACTTATCAGAAATAGATCGCCTGTCCATCAAGTGAGACATCGACGGTGTAGTTATTCACTTGATCCTTGTATATATCACTAACTTATCAGACATAGATCGCCTGTCCAACCAGCTCCAGCATGGCATCGGCGGTGTAGTTATTCACTTGATCGTTATATCCCTTACTTATCAGACATAGATCGCCTGTCTATCCAGCGAGACATCGGCGGTGTAGTTATTCACTTGATCGTCATATCACTTACTTATCAGACATAGATCGCCTGTCCAACCAGCGGGACATCGGTAGTTGTAGTTATTCACTTGAATGTCATATTACTTACTTATCAGATATAGATCGCCTGTCCAATCAGTGAGACATTGGCGGTGTAGTTATTTACCATACATAGATCGTTTGTCTATCCAGCGAGATATCGGCTGGTGTAGTTTTTCACTCGATCATCGTCAAATCACTTACTTATCTGATATAGATCGCCTGTCCATCCAGCGAGACACCGGCTGGTGTAGTTATTCACTCGATCATAGTCAAATCACTTACTTATCTGACATAGATCGCCTGTCTATCCAGCGAGACATCGGCTGGTGTAGTTATTCACTCGATCATCGTCAAATCACTTACTTATCTGACATAGATCGCCTGTCCATCCAGCAAGGCATCGGCAAGTGTACATGTTCACTTGATCTACACAAACACCTCCATTTTGACAAGAAACATTGACACACTCGTTTACGTCTGCGGCAAAATAAACGTTTAAAAACCTTCATTGCGTTAATGAAAAATGTCATTTTTGTTTAAAACAGAAATACTTTAGTTTGTATTCTAGTACTAAATAGTGTTATGTGCAAGTCTGCAAAATACACAGCGAGCAAAGACACTTCGGATTATTTTTACAGAAATTAAAAAAAAAAATGTTACCCAAAGAGCCTAGTGAAGTCTTAAATTGCGTAATTTATTTTTTCAAAATCTAGATAATTGATGAAAGTATCAGAGTCGTATTTACACTGGTCTGTCTAATTCATACTATAGTGACATCAGTTCGATCCCCGGTTGTGCCAAAGTTGAATTTGCTATTCTTGATATTACCTTTGATAATAAACTAACTGCTATTTGTCAAACCTGCACGTACCTCGGGGGAGCTGATCGGGGCTGAGATGGTATAAGTGTGGGTTTATTTCAGTTGAACTCCCTTATAGGTTGCCACAGGAGCTGAAATGATGATTGGTGTGGAATAAATCTTACCTGGGCCATAGTGCACCTGTACAATTTACTGAGACCGCGTAGAATTACAAATTCTATACGAGGTATCGTTTTTGTTTTCTGGAACAACTATACCCTTTTCAACTTCAAACATCATATACAGAAATAACAGAACTTTATTTTGACGTAAAGTAGTTAAAAGTAGATTATAATTTCTTAAGTGTGCATGGAGAGATTTTGTAATAGGTTGGGTAGAATATCGGGAGGGGTGGTGGAATTCCTGTAGTAACACTACCATGTGCCAGGAATACGTGCGCCTATATTGTAATAATAACCATATTATAATAACCCCTGTACTAGCCAAAAGGTAGTCAAGGTTACTCCCAAAAGGGAGTCCAGCAATTTGGCTCTATAGATGTTAATATTGGCTCCATTTGACTCTCCAAAGGAGTCACTTAATCTCTTTTGAAGAGTTAAGATGACTCCGAAAAATGAGTTGAGGTGACTCCTACTTAGGAGTAAGGCATCAATGACTCTCACAAGGAGTCACATT
Source organism: Ophiothrix spiculata (assembly GCA_000969725.1). Lineage (NCBI taxonomy): Eukaryota > Metazoa > Echinodermata > Ophiuroidea > Amphilepidida > Ophiotrichidae > Ophiothrix > Ophiothrix spiculata. Next base: position 111,112 of record JXSR01S075675.1, on the reverse strand, counting down.
GACTCTAATGAGAGTCAACGTGACTCCTCAGGAGAGTCAATGTGACTCATCAGGCGATTCAACAAGTCTTCTCAGGAGACCCTTTTAGACTCCCTTTTGGCTTTCATGTAATAGTATGCTATTTTTCATCTACACTGTATATTCTTTAGTTCTTTCCGCGTATGGTTCCAACAAAATAATTGAAGAGTATTACATATTTTCATGAGTTAAACTAAATTTACTGAGGTTGGTAAATATCATGAATATGGCAGTTGAATAATACCGATGTGTTTGTTTCTGGCATAAAGTATTTGTTACCGGTTTTAAGTTTTTACATGATGTAGAATATTCGATGACGTCAGTATAGAATATTCTAAGCACAATATAAAGGAGTCTGAATCACCTGACCTCTTTTGAGATGGAATCTGATCTGAATCTGGAAAGCACAAATAGGCATCAAGAATAATCAATCAACTTACTTGTTTTACAGAATTCATCTGTCCATCCGGGAAGACATTGACAAGCAAAGTCATTTACATCATCAATGCATTGACCACCATTAAAGCACAAGACACCAGAACAGTCATCAATATCTGAAATTATGCAAATATTACAGAGTCCTAATTTCTTATGAAAATATTCCCTTACAATGTATTTCAATTCTGACTTTGACTTTATAATATGTTGGCTGTAAGAATTCTTTCTTAGGGTTCCAATTAGCGGATCGTTTGAACTTACTTGTCTCACAGTTAGCGCCAGTCCATCCATCAAGGCATAGGCAGGTGTAATTGTTGAGTCCATCGACACAATGGCCTCCGTTAAGACACTGGGCAGACGAACACTTATCAAAGTCTGTAAGAAGAAAACAAATGTACCTATTCAATTTTAGCTTAATCATAAAAAAAAATGCTGTGCCGGGTGTCCAAATTTAACATCCCCTATTTTTGGCTTAGGAATATTGCATACTGTTAGAATTGCATAATAGAGTAAAAGACATAGGGGTTTTTTCACATCAAATTTCCCATGATACGTTACTTATCCTATTTCAAAAGATTATAGATGATACTTCAAAACGAATAAAACCAGTTTGTATTTTGTGTACAACGCAGTATTATAATACAAACTGGGCGTCATAAGTTCAGTTTGTAATAGTTGAGAGGTTGCGTTGTAAATCCACTATCGCTATTTTCGACGGTAACCTTATTTCTATGATTAAAATAACGTCAGCGGAACCCTTATTGAACTAAATTTCAATTAGAGCTGTACGTAAAAATCAACTTATATTTTTACTTCATTTAATTTATACAATCAAAGTATGTCACCTTGACTTACACACATGGTCTAACATGGTGCAGACATTAACTAATGCTAATTAAAACAACCGTTTCCCAATCAACATCCAGAAATTAAGAGCTTTAGTTTGCTATTGTTCAAGCCAATTTCGCCTTCTGACTGTTTTTCTCATTGATTTGTATGCTACACAACTTAACGTGCAAGTACCTGTTGCGATTTCTCTCAGAAAGAACGCAAACGTTAAGAATCTTTTCACCCGGCCCCCGATAGATAGAAATAATGAACGGTCCCTACTTGGTATTACAAGGATTTAATTCTTATATAAGGTGTTTGGTTTATCTAAACTACCCTATCCACTCGTCCAATTCGACTATTTTCCCACTGAAAAAACTTTATTTTTTTTAAATACTCAAACTTTCAATAACTTGACAAACCATCCTACTCTATGATCAAGCATTATAAAAGTATTTTGACATCATTTTTGGCACACTAGTATGAAACAACCTAATGCTACAGACACATACATTCAGCAAATACATAGTTGAATTGGACGAGTGAATAGGGTATCTTACATCACATAGTCTGAGACTCTTGCACAAAGGGCTCAGTCTTTCAATGTACAAATGCATTTCTCACTATATAGTTATATACATCATAAGCTATATTGTTAATATCTCTTTTTGTATCTTTCATTCTCTCTGTTAAATTAACCCTCGTCTACCCAAGGAGGTTGTTGATGCAGCCCCCTAAGGTTTTTTCCTCGCTGCATAAAAACGCCAAAGTAACTGACATTACGCACCTAGTTAATCTCTTTTACATCTTTTCATTTTGATGAAAAGGGTATGGTGTACCACCTAAAATGGTGTTAGGGTAGACCGTCAAAGTTGGGTGTGGGGGTGGTGAAGCCCCATAAAATTTAAGTCGCCATTTTGAAAAATATATGCATGCTTTAAGCATGAAACTTGCATGTTTCTTCTTAATTAGCAAAAAGACTGTCAAAAATCCGTTTAGAAGTTTTATTGCAATATTTTGAATTTGGTGGCCACTTTTGCTGAAATCTCGATTTTCTGACCCGGACGACCTATAATATTTTGATGTCATAATTACGTAACGCCTTGATTGATCGTATGTAAGGCGCCTTGTTAAGCACGTTCATGCATATGTAAATATATTTTTGTGAATTTGTATAAAAAAAGAAAAGATAAGGTCAGCCCTGAGGGGTTCTGACTGAAAACGAAAAATAAATAAACGATTATTGCGTACACAACACGAGACGTACCTATCTCACAATGATCTCCGGTCCATCCAAATCGACATTCGCACCTGTAACCGTTTTCTTCATTCACACATTTGCCTTGGTTTTGGCATGGGCGAGAGAAACATTCATTGACACCTTCAAAAAGAAGAAACATTAATGACATGCAACGTCAATAGATTCATTCAAAATCAATTCGAAAATCTTCGATCGAAACGTCGATCACATTGAAATCGGCTCTTATTGCAATTCAGCTAAGGGCGCATGACACAAAAGTGCCTCGTTAGTGCTTACTCTGATTACGCAAGTACGCAATTAATTCTTACGCAATCAGTTAACGTGAACGCAAACTTTATATTATGGATATTGTGTTAAAGAGGCACATTTTCTATGTTTTCTGTCAGCAACTGCCGGTATTACGAAATTCAGGGTCCGTGTGACTGAGTGTCCTAGCTACTTTTCAATTATGTAGAACGTACTTGTACATGTTCGATTAATAAATCATTGCGACTTATTCTGTGTAGTTCAATTAGAGTCGGGACTCGAACCCACATCAATTATTATTCTCTCGGACGAAATTACAACAACGCTACCGACTGCGCCACTAAGGCAGTTGCTATTCAAGGGTTGAATAATTACTTTTATACGTACATTGATTTCGCGCACCGTTGAATATTCGGTAATACTGCCATTACAAAAATCGGGAACGTTTTCGTTCGTTTTTAGTTGAACCGCGTCGCCAGTTTAGAGCCACGGTTTTCGATGGTTTCTTTAATCATTCGTTTTTCTCGAATCAAAATTACAAAAAGAAATGGAGCTGTAAAATGTCTGGAATGAAGTTTCAGGAGCCTGACTCAGTCACACAGATGCTGAACTTCATTGCACATGACTCCTGGTTATTGGAGACACTCTGTTTCATTACACCTGAAGGTGTAAAACCTGCTTCCTGAATTGTCGGAAAGCCGTGTTTTGAACAGTGTTTATTGTAAAAACAAATGTATGAAAAACAAACGAATGTAAATATAAAGTTCTCAATACCGTCATCCCTTGAAAAAGCGTCAAAGTGATTTCATCAATGAAGAATAATTATTGTACAATACACACAAAAAAAGGCTCGCTAGTCCGAAAATACAGCTCGCTAGTCCGAAGGTTTGCTAGTCCGAATATGAAAATAAGCTCGTAAGTCCGAATTTTAAAAACAACTCGCTAGTCCCAATGTTAAAAACAGCTCGCCAGTCCTAATTTAAATAACAGCTCGCTAGTCCAGATTTCAAAATAGGTTCGCTAGTTTGAATTTCAATATAGGCTCGCTAGTCTGAATTTGAAAATAGGCTCGCTAGTCCGAATTTTGAAAACAGCTCGCTAGTCCGAATTTTCAAAATCTATAATAGAAATATCCACATTTTTTCTCCTATTCGGACTAGCGAGCTGTTTTTAAAATTCGGACTAGCGAGCTTATTTTGAAATTTGGACTAGCGAGCCTATTTTGAAATTCGGACTGGCGAGCTGTTATTTAAATTCGAACTGTCGAGCCGTTTTTAAAATTCGGACTAGCAAGCTGTTTTTGATATTCGGACTAGCGAGCCTTTTTAATAATTCGGACTGGCGAGCCTAACTTAAAATTCAGACTAGCGAGCTGTCGGACTAGCAAGTTGTCGGACTAGCGAGCTTTTGGACTAGCGAGTTGTCGGATTAGCGAGCTGTACCCGTTTTATAAAGATGTAGTAAATCCCGTGTTATTATTAGCAATAGTTTAAAATATTCAATCACCGAATATTGTGATTTCGATAAAGTGACTGCGGCTTGGTAGTGTGTACGTTGGGGGCTGGCATTTTCTTCGGAAGGGGGTGGGTCCCAAAAAGTGAAGAGACTCTGCAATAATTGTTTTCATAACCCCTCTATCCAAGGGCTGAACATTTTATGACAGCACAACTTATTATTTCGTGACCTCCGCGATGTTGGAGGAGTGCAAAATGATTTTTTTTTTAACAATACACCATTACTTAACAAGCTATGACCCCAGTATACTGAGGGCCATGCTCTTCCAGAGAAAATACCACTTGTTGGTATCAGAATTGCCATGAAGAAGACCAATCGCATTTTGTTAGTAGTCTAGCAATACACCACACCCCCATTCATTAGCCCATGTTATACGGATCGATTTTTTAGTAATATATTGTACGAAGGAGGGGCTTGTTGCAACCCATCGGATCCCCTCAATTTTTATAGTGAAGCCCCCGTGCCCCTACATGTGGCTCCAATGGATAGGTATTGATCCCCTTATTCTATTGACCCCAAACTCAAGGTCATTCATTAATGTATGACGTCACTATGACTTTGTAAATACCAAAATTTGGAAGATATGCATTTGTATTAAAAATATAAGCAAAAATCCAAAAATTCAAAAAAATCGTAGGAATATTCGATTTTCATGCGGTTTTTTTTGCTAAATAATGTAGATAATCACTAGTTTTACCCCCAAACCAAGTGTGAAATCAATATCTGTCATAAAAATTGCTAAAAAAATACATTTTTGAAATCACGGAGTTACACCAAACCCCTTGACCTCCAAACTTTGAACGGACACTGTAACCCGCCTGAAGGTGGTAGGGTCGTATGTTTTCACTACAATAAGCGAAAAGGATGAACTTAGAGGTACAGAGAGTCATTTAGCGCTACGTCAAAATAATTTTAGCGTCAGAAAATATTTCGGTGGGGGAGGGTTGATACAACCCCCTCCTTCGTAGAACTAGGGTTAAGTTGTTTTTTTCAGGATTACCAATCACTATGTTTATCTTCTGGCTTACATTGCCGCCAATTGAGGAGTGAAAAACAAGAAGGTCTGTCACTGCCAAAGAATGCAACGAGAAATTTCAAACTTTCTTTGACCTTGGTTATACTTTTTGTTTGACAAATCCAATAAGAATTCACTCACATTCTTTAGCTTTCGCCATCTTGGCTGATGGCTTGATCACAAGTGATCGGGTCCACTCCTACTTCCTGGAAACTTGTTGTTGTCGTTTCTAGGTGACGTCATAGTTTTCGAAGAAGTGAAGTGTATACGTGCTCGAAAAAAACAGCGCCATCGTCGCGGTTGATTGCATTGGTCCCCCGTTTTCTTAATTGCTTCTCTTATTTTGCGTGTAAAGGAATTCGAGTCTCTGTCTAGAATTGTGGCTCCTTCCCAATCAATGACATGGTTTTCCTGTGCTGCATGGTCGGTAATTGCTGATTTGTGGAGTTCTGATGTTGATTCCTTCCTTTTGGCTCGTGTATATTTACGATCTATTACTTTCTCAGTGTCTTTTTGGTGTTCTTTAAGCCTCACTCCAAACTGACGGCCGGTCTCACCAACATATGATTTGTTACAACTTTTACATGGAATGTCATACACAATGTCACTGGTTTGGGCAATGCCCTTTTTGGCTTTATAGGGTGGACGAGGAGGCTTTTTAGGGTGTTGGTTGGACACATTGCAGTAGAGATGCCATATTTCTTCAAAATCCTTTGCGTTTGCTCTGCCAACCCTTCGACGTATGGAATTACCACCATACCCTTGGATGAGTGTCCGTTTCTTTGTTCTTGCCACTTTGCTTTGTTTGTTTACATTTCATTTGTTGCTTGACCTTGTCCAGTGAACACTTAGGGTAACCACAATCCATCAGCGCATTCCTGATCTTGCCTTACTCTTCTTTCTTATCATCCTCTTCCGTAACAACTTTCTCCATTCGATCCATCAGGGTTCTAATGACCCCCAGTTTTTGGTGTAGGGGGTGCTGGGATGAAGTTCAGATACTGGTCTGTATGCGTCTTCTTTCTATACACCAGTAATTTCATCAATCCATCTTCTTTCTTAACAATCAGTGTGTCAAGAAAGGGTTTCTACCTTGGTCTTCCTCCTCGTATGTGAACTTGATGTTCCCTGTCGGATCGATGGAGCTTAGATGGTCAGTTAGAGTTTGTGTGCTGCCTCTCTTTATTACCTAAAGCAATTATTTTAATGCAATCAACCGCGACGATGGCGCTGTTTTTCTCAATCACGTATACACTTCACTTCTACGAAAAACTATGACGTCACCTAGAAACGACAACAACAAGTTTCCAGGAAGTAGGAGTGGATCCGATCACTTGTGATCAAGCCATCAGCCAAGATGGCGAAAGCTAAAGAATGTGAGTGAATTCTTATTGGATTTGTCAAACAAAAAGTATAACCATGATTGTTACAATCCTACAAAAATGCATCTATTCACGGATTTCTTTGACCTTGTTTGTAATCGCACAATCGCACAATCACATTTAATATCAAAACTTAAATGGTAATTGTTTGAAAAGATCCATCAGGAATGTCAAGTTAACATGATTGAAATTTTCATTAGAAAATTCCAGAGAGAAAAATCACATTTTCAAGACAGTTTCGACAGACATGCTCCTGTTTTCATCAGTTGTTGGCGGTTATACTGGCTGATCCAGTCGGATGTCTTTTGTGACGTCATCGGTAGATGACGTCATCTGAATCAGCTGGTTGTACAAGTGAATCAAAAGAAATTAGGTGTATACGTACACCCAAGTATAAGCGCAAGCTTACAGGTATGCACTCAAAAAGTACGGTAAAATTACGGAAAAATAGTACAAAGACCTTTATCCCACCACGGAAAATGTGCCTCGTGTGTACGCAACGCCAAAGATTCACAAGCAATATGTGCCTTTGAGACCCATAGTTGACTGTACAGACTCTATTGGGTACGCTACGTCGAGAGCTTTATCTGATATTTTATCTCAAATGGTTAAGAAACGCTTAGAGCAAGACAAGACTCTTAAAAACCACACTAAGCTCACGGCGGAGGATTTGTAGAACTCGCAGAGTTTATTCTCACCACTACCTATATGAAATAGCAGGGCCAAATCTACAACCAGAAATTCGGTGCCGCTATTGGTAGCCCGGTGTCGCCGGTAATTGCCAATAATCGTTATGGAACATTTGGAACAATTACCGTTAATGGCGGCTTCTATTGATTGTAAATTTTGATTTTTCAAACGCTACGGGGACGATATTGTATGCTATGGATGATACCAGGAACTCTAGATGGATAATGGAATCGATCTGGATAAGAAGGAGGGAGGCACAAACAAGCGTGAAAACCTAATGAACAGCGACGAGGGGGCATTTCATTTGAGTCACTTGTACAACCAGCTGATTCAGATGACGTCATCTGCCGATGACGTCACAAAACGCCATCCGACTGGATCAGCCACTATCACCACCAACCACTGATGAAGACAGCAGCATGTCTGTCGAAACCGTCTGGAAAACGTGAGTTTTCTCTCTTGAATTTTCTAATGAAAATTTTAATAATGAAATGATAATTATTTCATGGAGAAAAGATACAAATAAATGGCAAATACTTTTAAAACGAAATTATCAATCTGTTGTATTCAAATATTCTATACAAATAAACCTATTCCTGATTATTTTGTTTCTGGCACCAATCATTCATCAGCCTCAAGTTTACGTTTACTTGGTGTACAAGTCTCACTAGATTTGACATGATATGATCAAGTCTCCAATGTTACTAAAAAGTGTAATATTAAACTCTTATGTTTCCTCAGGAATGGCGTTGGTAATCAAAACAAATATATCTTGCTCACCCTTTACCTCTCACTTATTTTGCTCATTTTTGATTTTTTTTATCCAGTTTGGTTTGTATATAGACAAAATCATGTTTATAATTTGGAGCTCATTCAGAAAATGGCTTCCCGTTTTATTTTAGGTCAGAGAAGAGGGAATCAGCCATATGCCGGGCGTATCAAAGAACTTAATCTCATAAATTTAGTGAACAGGCATAAATATTTATCTATGAGTCATAAATTGGTCATGCCAATACGGGATAGATGTAACATAAGCACCATCTCTTCGTAGTTCATTGTAGTTTTATTCAAGAAGTCCAATACCTACTGCAACAAGTTTGGTATCATATCAGGGCAATTTAATTGGCTTTCAAATATGAGATCTATGGTCCAAAATGTGAATCGAGACAGCGGGGAGGTGGTGGCGGAAAAGCCCATTGACTTGTACACAATATTGTGAAAAATTACCAATCTTTCGAACGTTGATCATGCCTAAAGTTGAAAAAAATTTCTCACTTTTTAATGAGAAGCAAACATATCCTTTCATGCCAAAAATTTATGGTAGGTAATGTACTTAATAGAGTTTGACAAGGAAAAACTTTCTAATTGTCTAATTTTATACCATAAATTGCACGGATTAACAGTTACAAATAAACCGAAGTCTATTTGATCAGGTTGATTATTGAGATAATGCATGTTTGATCACGCTGTATACCAAAATTGCAGCAAAATGGTCATAGTAAAACTACGGTCACAATAGTCGTATGACCAGCTTACGAGTAGTGTTTAGTCCGTTTAAAAGGGCCACAAGCAGTGAGTAAAGCGAGTAGTGAGTAAAGCGAGGGCGTCACGTGGTCCTATTACATGGACTAAACGCTGCTCGTAAGCTGCTCGTACGATTATTGTGACCAAGCTATAAGCACTCAAAATTGAGTGTTACTTGTGTCTCAAGCATTGTTTTACATCTAACTATTTTACAGACTTATAAAGAAATCACCAAATATCTTTTGCAGGCGTACAATCCTTTTGAAATGTATATGATTTAAACCACCATGTATATTTCATCGTACGGAAATTCAGTGAACAGTTTTATTTTCTTATTGAGAGCCCTATGTTTCATCATTACAAATCCATACCTGTTTTGTTTTATGTTGGTAGCTGCTTCGATTAAAAGAAATGTATGAAGAGATTAAAACAATACACATTTTTCTGTTTACACCCTGTATAATTTTCACACACTCTGTTTAATATCAGTATCATTTGTATATTTGGTATCCTTGTAATAGGAGCTTTGAAAAAAATGTTTACATTTATGGTCTTCAAATGTACATTTTTAATCATGTGTTGAGAAATATTTAAATTTGTGGTATTTTTCTCATTTATTAAAAGGTATATTACACTTTTCCTGACCAATTTAATGACTTGTGATCCTATTTGTTTCGCTTCTAGCTGACTCCTCAATTCAAATCCTTTCAATTTCACAAATAATTGGTCCGTCAACAGTCGTCATCAAAATCAGTTACTTTTCAATGATCACATCACTCCCAAAACAGACAGCTACAAATATACCTTGGCTGCCAAGCTCCTTCGTATTATATGGGCACAACTCTCGGAGCCTGTGAGAGGCTGTTTTATTGTTCATCTAAAATGGCAACTTTTAAAAAAACGCCTTACAAACATAAATCTTTTGAAGAGCTGGAGCCGAACTCCTAAATTGTATGTGTTTTCTCCCAACGTTATTATTATGTGTTAATGTATTATGAGTTGAAGGTACCACACTTTTCAGGTGATAGCGACTTTATTGCTCCTGGCTCCTCCAGTCTAGCTCACTGGGGCAAGATTTTTCAATGTAATCTTTCTTTCTGTATTGTAAGTGTTTTATATTTTAGTTTTTTTGTGATTTTTGATGTTATTCCTTTATGTGTAAATATATAAATAAATAAATAAATAAATAAAGTATTCATCCAATGATATATGATATTCACACACATGTACATCAAATTTTCTATATGCAATATTAAATTTAGGATATTCAGAATTTGTATTGTTATAAATACCCCTTACCCTGTACCAAAAGCACTAGTTGGTTAAGATTGCTTGTAATTTCCGCTTGTGTGATCACCAGTTGAGAGAGGACCTTCATAGTCATATCTTCTATCGCCTCCCTATTTCGAATCGAGGTTTCCATTTGCGGGAGTATGGACGCAATAGTATTTGACGTATCATTAAGATTGTCAAGTATGGGAAACACCTCCGACGATTCTGCAGCAACAATAGCATGACTCAATATCGAATTGTATATGACTGATATTAGCAGCCATTTTATTAGTAAAGACGACATGATCGAATTGAATTGTGAAACAGACTATACGTCTGCAACAAGACATAAAAATCATACATAATTTGTATTATATTGTATTAATTTTGATGTCTATACAGTGTGTCCCCAAAACACATTACACTCTTTGCGTGTAAGGCTATTGACTTTACCGGTTAGTCAGAAAGTATGTAACTTCGTTACAATAGTTCTTGAAATTGAATTACAAAGGTTTTGTTCCATTTCAATCGGTAATCTACATTTGTGCTCTACTGAATATTTCGCACATATTTCTGGCCCTATTTAACAATTTCGCTAGTTCCCCTTGAATGAGTATTGTCATTGATATGTTCACTCGAGCGTTACAGTATTTACAAAGTAATTATGTGCATGCTTTCGTTTATCTACGTTGGAAATAAACAAATTTGATTAAAGGATTTGACATTTTTTAATGTAACCCTTTTTTTATGACTTTTTTAACTGCTTTATGACCAAAAAATATGACATCGGACCAGACAAATATGCATCCAGATATTTGATAAAACATCAAAATTTGTTATATATTACAGATTGATATGAAACGACCTACACCTTAAAATTTGATTCACGGATAATAAAAGGCAATATTTACTTTTTTACTGTCCGTCAAACCTCTCAGAAACGCTCATGCAAATTGTAAGTGCTTTACTTTTTTGGGACACCCGGTCGGTAGCAATCAAGGGCAACACTTCAATTCTCGCGTGATACCGAAGACAAAGACATTGTGTATTTCAATGTAATTTATTGTTCTTCATAGGCTAAACCTACACGCAGCTGTATGAAAGGTAATGATTATAGTGAACGGCAACCGAATGGAAATACCGTCAGGCATTTAGATTGACTTAATATGAAAAATTATATATTAGTTAAAGTTTAAATTCAACTAGTCGGAAAAACAATGTATCAATTTGGGTTTTTTGCTTTCTTTCTTTCTTTTTGTTGCTGCTATTGATGTTTTCCTTCTTTCTTTTTCTTTCTTTCTTTTCTTTCTTTCTTTCTTTCCTTCTTTCTTTCTTTTAGGCGTCATCATAACAATAAAATATACACTTTTGTAATTAAGAAATTAATATATAGGCTCTCGTACCTGGAATTTCTCTCAAGTGCAATATAAATTCTAAATTTTCGGCGATTTTCTTTATAGTATGAGCAGATCAATGATTCCATACTGTAGACACCAAATTTTGATTTGATTTGGCCTTCCAACGAGACAATAAATCACTAACATATCTCACTGAGGTTGTCTGCCCATCCAGTGAAAGATCAGCAGGTCTGATCTTCACAGATACTTGTGTTTTGACAAGGCGTTTTTGCACTATGTACTGTGACAGAATTTATAAATCTACATGTAGGTAGACGTACCCTCGGCCGTCATATGGCAGAACTACGTAATACTTATTTTTTTCAAGTTTTTGAGATCATCATCATCCCTCGATTTTCGTCGAGACACACATCTTTGCCAACCATCTTTATTACACATAGCACTTCCAAGTTCATTGAAGTTCATGCAAGTATCTCCAAATATGGTATCAGGGTACGTTAAAGGTCTAAAGCCTCTGTTTGGACATGGCAGTCTCCAAAGAAGAATGTCAGATATGATTTGATCCTTAGCTCGAAAGCAGTGACCAGCAAACTGGGCTCTCCTCTGTGCCACAGTTGTAGAGATTGGGAGTATATCACCATAAATCTGATGCTTTGTTGGATGTTGTTTCCAGGACATATTTTGGACACGCATTAATAGCCTGGTGTAGTAGGTACCATCTAAGCGAACTTGAAACTGTTTCTTCAAAGGCCATGTTTCTGCGCCATACAATAAGATGCTTTCAACACAGGCTCTGCAGAATCCAATCTTGGTTGCTCTGGTAATATCAGACTTCCATATGACACCAAGCTTGTTACAGGCAGTCCATGCTTGTCCTTCTTCTTGTCAAGAAGTCTTTTTTGCTATCAAGTACATATGACAGAATCGTGCAAGACGCGGTATTGAAAATCGTCTACTTCCTTGAAGGCAGCTCCATTATTGAGCGGATAGGAAGGTGATCAGATGTTTCATTCATTCGTTCTTCTTTGCATTGAGCATTATTCCGAGCTTAGTCGCCGATTCTTCGAATGCAACCAGTAGATCTTGAGCAGATGATATAAGTTCTGCGGTCAGGGCGACATCGTCTGCATAGTCTAGGTCTGTCAAACACTTTTTACTTTGACGTCCAGATCTTCTGCCAATTGAAAGACCTTTATGACGTCTAATTACGTAACGCCTTAGCCGGTTTTTTGATCTTGGTATCGTTGGATAGGGAGGGAGGAGCATACTTATCTATTGATATCAAAACCAAGTTCATAAGGGGTTCCGTTCTAAAAATTTAGTAGGGGTAGCAACAACCCCCCCCCCCCCTTGTTAGACGTTTTACAAAAAGGCTTGGTAAGGGGCGGCTTCAAAACCCAACCAGCTGTTGTCTGCCGGCACTGGGCGATTGGCTATTGTTTATTCCAGTTGAACCGCCCTGAACCGGCAGACAACCGCCGGTTGAGTTTTGAAGCCGCCCCTAAGACGATGTTTAAAGCAACCATATCAATATGAATTGAAATTTATAGACTTTTGATTTGAATCTCTTTAAATTTTTGATACATAAAGATTAGTTCAGTTACCCTGAAGAGTTATTAAACATAAAATATAATTCTGTCTATTTTTATGTGGGTGTAGGACCTATACGAAAAGTTGTGATACAAAGAGATCTTTTAATATGGAAATATTGAATAAAAACTAACAAGACTACCCTGGAATGCGAAAGAAACAAACCGATGCTTGGCAAATCAAACAAAATCAGAACAATAATTGTCAGATATAGGCAAAGTACTTTGACTTATATTTGTCTTGAATGTATATCGTATGATGATCCTTTGTTAATGTTTCAAAAGATTGAGAAGAATTGAGTCAATTAGCCTGTTAAAGTATGTCGTAAGTTATATCATTAAAGGACAAAGGATTTAGCTTAGATTTGTAAACTAAATCGTAAATGACAAAAGCAGAATCGAATTAATTTTACCGCACAAAAGAGGCCTGTCAATCAAAGTATAGGATAGGCTATTGTCGTCGACGAAAGCAAAAACGTCTAAAGGTTTTTAGTTGTGCTTTTTATCGTGTAAACACCAAAGGATTGTTAAGGATTGCAATTTCTTAAGTAGGGATTATCTATACTTATTGACTCCAGTGAATAGAATAAGTAATGGGTTAACAAAATATTTTACTACGGAATACAAAATGCATTGTTATGCACGGACAGAACATTTGAACTGGCTAAATGTATGCACCTATATACAGTTGAATAATCAGATTAAGGGAAAAATACTTAATCACTCAAGGGGAAATTCCAAAAGTCGTAAAATTAGACAAGACAACTTTGAACCCAAATGTTTGATAAAGTATAAAGTTTGTTCTAGATTATATGAAACCACATTTGCAAAGTGTTTACGCGTTTGCCTTTGTTTTGACACGGACAACAACAGCATTCAATCACATTTGGACATAAGCCATAGCCAAGGCAAGATATTGTATTTGTATTTTTTCAACTACCCAGTTTGAGACAGCTAATTTCCGAAATTATTTTCTAAACCATGTTAATATTATTCAGGAAACACATCTGAGAAGATTACCTGTCTGGCAAAAAAGGAACAACCATTAAAGTGTTTAAATATGCACAGCAAATCTGCAAAACTGGTGGTGTTAAATTAGCAACATTGAACTGGTGTTAAGCATTTGGCATTACCTTTCGTGTTATTTAACACTACTGAGTGTTAGTGCAGAAGATTTGCGTAGGGGGCATTGTAACACTAAGTATGGTGTTAATACTCTGGTGTTACATAAGCTATCAGAATAACACCAAACGGCGTTAAAATAACACCCTGATGTTGTATACATTTTTGGTGCTGTATCTAATCGTAAATTGTTAATACCTGCAGAGTTGTATAAAAACTGTGTTAGCATGGTAAAGAACGTACACGTGGAATTTGAACAAATTTTACCGGCGATCTCTTGAGCATCTCCCATTGTTTTCTTTGGTGCAAATGAAGATAATTTATATGTTGCATGTTTTGTATAAGGGACGTAGAAGTGTTTTACCTAGGAGATTAACCCTCGTCTAACCAGGGTTGTTGTTGCACCCCCCCCCCCTTTTCTCCGCAGCATAAAAGCGCAAAAGCAACCGACCCCAGGCTTTTGGGTAATCTCTTTTACATACTTTGCAGTCATTTTGATGAAAAAGTTAGGGGGTACCACCTAAGGTGGGGTTAGGGTAGGCCGTCAAAGTTGGGGTGTAGGGGGGGGGGGGTTGTTGCAACCCGGCGACATTTTTGACCATTTTAAATCCCCATTTTGAAAAAAATACGCATGCTATGAGGCTTAAACTTGCAGGGTATGTTAGAAGTGCTATTTCCCTCGGTTAGATGCAAAAAAAATCGATTTGGTGGCCTTTTTTGCCAAAATTCCGATTTTTCCGATTTTCGACCTTTATGACGTCATTATTACGTAACGCCTTGGCTGATTTTTGTGATCTTGGTATCGTTGGATAGGGAAGGACCATACCTATCTATTGATAGCAAAACCAAGTTCATAGGGGGTTCTATTCAAAAAATTCAGGGGGGGTTGTAACACCCCCCCCCCCTCCCTGGTTAGACGTGTTACAAAAAATGGCTTGGTTAGAAGCAAGGCGGTCATCTGATACATGAGTGACAACACCGTCAGTGACGTGGATTGGATAGGAATTGTTTATACATATTCTTAACCCTTTTCTGATACTAAAAATTCCTTGCGCGCTGCGCTAAACGCTTTGATGTACCTCTTAATTCACCCTTTGAGCTTTTTTTTTTATTTTTATTTCATTAATTTGTGTTTATTATTATTGTTATTTTATTATGCAAAATCATAAAAAAGACAAGACTAAGACAACTGGCACACTCACTAACGTACCTCTCCCATACACAACGAGCTTATTTTACCGATCAAATTTCGACCCTACCACCTTCGGGGGAGGGAGGGGTTGGGTACAGAGTCCGTTCAAAGTTCGGAGATCAGGGGAGGGTGGTGTAACTCCGTGATTTAAAAAAAAATGTACTTTTTAGTCATTTAAATAGCATATACTCATTTGAAACTTGATATTTAGGTATAACTAGTAATTTTCTACAATATTTGGCAAAAAAAGACCACACACACGCACACACATCCACAAAAACCGCATACAAATCGGATATTTCTACGATGTTTTCAGAAAAAAAATAGAATTTTGCCTATATTTTCGTACAAATGCCGATTATTCACATTTTGGTAAATATGACGTCATAATGACGTCATACATTAACGAATGACCTTGAATGTGGTATCAATGGAAAGAGGGGACTGATACCTATCCATTGGTACTACAAACGGTGGGCTTGGGAACCCCCTCCGTAAAATATGTTTGTGAAATTCGCTCCGTATAACAAGGGTTAAGGCTACAGTCCCTAAATGGGTGCCATTTTTGCCAACGGCATCTTTAGTGCAACTTTTTACCTACTTACGTATATCAGAAAAATACAATTTTTGGCGTACATATGTAATAGAGTCTCTAGTTTTTATGTGAGACTTTAGTAGTGATTTCACGTCCATTATCAAGGTCAACATTACGTCAATAAACTACTTCGAAAAATGTACACCTTTTTCGCCGAAACCTTCAAATTTTATGATATTCGAACGTTTCGCCTGTTTTCATATTTTGACAGATTGTAGGCTTGATACTTTTTATTGAATTCAAATAATATTTTATAAATGTGTTGTGTTGATTTTGAATGATAATGTAACAAACCCGCGTTGTTTTGCCCGAAAAATCGGGCTTGAATTATGACTTTAGTTCGCCCTGTTTGAGCTGTGAATAGCCTGATTTTAGTATCTACATTATCTACATTTTGTCTGATATACATATTTGCATAATCTACTTACAAATTGAGCATTCCAATTAGGCAAAAATTGCAATTTTTATGTAAACAAAAGAAAAATACGGCATTGTAATGTTTATGTTTTATATTTTAGTTCACCATCTCAACGCTACCTTGATAGCTCAGCGGTAGATCTCTCGCTTCGTAACGGTTTAAAAACAAATATTAATCGTCTGGAACATTGTTTTAAAAGCTAACAACCCAGCCCCTACACTATCCGTTTGCACTAAACGAAGTGTTCTGTAGAGACTGTAGTAATTTCGTTCATGCTTGGATCCCCACCCGTGACAACCAACGGTCCCACCTCATCCCCTATAGCTCTACGTATTTTCTTACTCATACCGTCATGGTCAATAGAGCCATCATGGTTGACGTCCATATCGGTCATCATAGCGTCCATTTATCTTTTCATGATTGAAAAATAGTTAGGATTAACATTTTCCTGGGCATGTGGATTCCTCGTACCCTTAAGGTAGCGTAATTCTATGGAGAGGTATTAACACCAACAACGTGTTGAATTAAAATCATGTGGTTTAATCAAACCAAAATTGTGACTCCCTCTGAGTGTTTATTGAACACCTAAAAGGTGCTGAATAAATAAGTTTATTCAGTTTCATGCAACTGGTGTTAAAAGGATGACTTAACTATAATTTTTTAGATTCTAATTACCTAACCGAAAGTTACCTGAATGTTATTGGTTGCGCATAACATGTTTTAAGAAAATAGAATTCAACCAAACAAGTTAGTACAAAGTTATAACCAATCATATGTATATTTTCCACGAAACATTGAAATATTTGCCCGTAACATTAAAGTACGTTATTACTCCCTCTCAGGAAAATTACTTAGTTCAGTGTGTTAGCCATTTAAGATAGCGTGACTACTGGTTGAGAAATCATATTCAAAGTTGTATTCTGTGTAAACACCTTATTTTAATATATCACGTGAGAACAAAATGAACGACCCTGGTTTGCTATTCAATTGATTCTTCATTTGACAACTAATTTCCATTGTCATATAGCCATTTCAAACACCAATATATAATTTATTAATCATTGAGCTCATTTATTTCAAAGTTGCCTTACTGTAATGAGGTACCTTTTTCCTTATCTGAGATTGGCTGTTTCAAACATTTATTTTGGCAGTCATGCCGTCTTTAGTGATAAAATGGCTGATGGTATCAACTTTCTTTCTCGCAATCTATCATGTTAATGTTGCCGCAGATTCGTCAGAGATAATGGCCGTACTTGAAAGCGTTAATGGCACATCAAATTCCATTGCTGCTGTTCTTCCACAAATGGCAAAATCAATTCAAAATCAGGAGATTACACAGAGTAACACTCTCAAGATACTTTCTCAACTTGTTATTGCACAAGCAGAAATGGCTAACACTCTCAACCAAGTAATTCTCACGATACAGGGTAAGGTGATTTGAATTTTACTGTGACTGATTCGATGTTCTTTAACTGAATTTCGATACCCCGTAAATTATGATACCTGTATCTGAATTTGGATTAAAAACAGCTGAAACGTGATATAATCTGAAACTTCTTCAGCTCCGGCGCCGCGCATTATAGCGGTATGCATAAAAGTAAATAAAATTATAATCACTTGTCATATAATTCTAACAAAGTGTTGGCCAAATTCTTTTGCTTTCTGTGATCAGGACATGTTTTGAAGCTGTTCCTTTGCAATTGCGGAGATTGAAATTACATTTTCACAGATAAATTTATCATCGTAGATGCAAGAAAGATTTTTGTACATGTATTTGCCAGCTTGCGCTATTGATTTGTGACCTGCGCAACGACAGGTGTATCAGAATTCAGATGACCCTGATACGGGTATCAGCATTTTGATACATGGGTATCCAAATTCATATACGTATCCGAATTGTGAGTTCGACCGAACTGATTTAGAGTGGAATTTATCAATTTGAAATATAAAATTGTTTTTGTTGTTTTTAGTAAGAGATTATTCTGTTATGTGTATCTTTGTTGGTGTTGTTTCAAGGTGTGAATGGATGCTTCTCCCGCCCGTGTCAAAACCGAGGAAAATGCATGAATGAAGAAAACGGTTACAGATGCGAATGTCAAGCTGGGTGGATCGGGGATCATTGTGAGATTGGTAGGTGTTGCGT
>JXSR01S075675.1:76025-92216 GCA_000969725.1 Ophiothrix spiculata | reverse complement strand
TAGATAGATAATCCCAATTTTTAGTTGGAAATAAATGCTTCTCCCTTTGTCAAAACATAGGAAAGTGCGAAAAATAGGAAAATGGTTACAATGTCAAGCACGATGGACCGGGGATCATTTTTAGATGTGTACGTATTCTGTATACCCTGGTCACATAACCTTGGAGCAAGGTTACGATATGTTTATGGCGTTATACCAGGTAGAATTCATCGGACACCGACCTGTGACCGACCGGTGTCCGGATTGCGTCCTGAGAGTGCCGGAAGCACGCCGCAAAAAATAATTCTGAGTTACAATCTTGCGGCTTGTATTAATGACTTCAGGCATGGTCCTATAACCACCGGCGTCCGACCATTAACTGACCGGGCATCGCAAGCATTTACCGGTGTCATACCGATGTCATATCGGCGATGCATTGGGGCTTCCTTACGATTACCGTTCAGCCTCCGGTGGTTATGTGACTATGGTGTCAGGTAATTAAACACCGGGGAGGTCAACGCACTTGAATACAATCAAAAATTATTTATGATAAAAAGATAAACCAGATTGGTCACCGGTCGGTGAATGGTTGGTACCCCCCGACCCCCCCCCCCTTTGGTGGTCGAGGGTTAAATAATGTCATTATTATTATATCAAAATTGCTGCGACGGGTATGATTATTTTTCTACTAAAATCTGCAACTACTACAACGAACAGTGTACTTTTTCAACGTGGACTTTATAAAGTCCAGATATTTAGACATTTCGGGTGTTTTTGTTTTTGGTCAATTGGTTAAATATGAATTCATACTACTGAGCAGTGTGTGGTCTATTAGATAAGTATGAATTCATACTAGAGTATGCAAACACGGCACGGAGCGCTTAAGCTTAGGTCTATCGGTTAAGATTTCATCGACCATTTGTGCATTGTATTGTTAGTACAAAGGGGGAGGGGGGTTATTGGGATTTTTTTCGGGTTTTTTCCCCTTATTGTGGGGTTGGGGGGGGGAGGGTGATGGGTCGTGTTGGGACACGACCCATCTTTTCAGTTCTTTTTCTTTTGCAGAAGGACGCGGTTAACTGACGCATGGGATTTCAAAATAAAACTTGAACTTTTTACCGTAAATAATCAGAAATTGGTAATTTCTCATAGAAAAGAACGTTTTTTCTGTTTCCTATTGTTTCGACATTGAAAACTATTTCACAGATATGTTTTTTTCGCCTATGCCAAAGTGTTACTAGTTCAAAAGTAGGTTCGGACTTTAAAATAAAAACTTGCCTTAATCAAAAAGCAATTGTATGTGCTTCCTTGTATGGTACTGCCTCGCAGATGCGTAAAGTAAATGGAAGCACAAGTGTATCATTCTCGCCTTATCCCTAGTTAACGAGCGTTATCCTAGGATAAGGCGGCCTTATCTGGGGTTAACGTGGCGTTATCCTAAGATAAGGATCGTTAATTAAGGATAAGGAGCCTTAACTCTAGATAAGAGATGTTAACCTAGGATAAGGCGGTCTTATCTTAAGATAAGGATCATGAACTAGGGATAAGGAACCTTAACCCCAGATAAGGCACGTTTATGGAAGCACAAGTGTATCATTCTTGCCTTATCCCTAGTTAACGAGCGTTATCCTAAGATAAGGCGACCTTATCTTAGGATAACGATTCCTTAATTGGGGTTAAGGTTCCTTAACCCAAGATAAGGCGCTTTATCCCTAATTAACGACGTTATCCTAAGATAAGGATCGTTAATTAGGGATAAGGCGCCTTAACCCCAGATAAGGGACGTTAACCCCAGATAAGGCACGTTAACCTGGGATAAGGGCCTTAAATTAGGATAAGGGGCCTTATCCCTAATTAACGATCCTTATCTTAGGATAACGTCGTTAATTAGGGATAAAGCGCCTTATCTTGGGTTAAGGAACCTTAACCCCAATTAAGGAATCGTTATCCTAAGATAAGGTCGCCTTATCTTAGGATAACGCTCGTTAACTAGGGATAAGGCGAGAATGATACACTTGTGCTTCCATAAAAGTAATGTTTAACTTTAAAAATGCAAAATATAGAGTATTCACATAGTTTGCTCTTTGTCATGTTAATTTCTTCAAGTGGATTTGATTTCTTAATACCTAGTAACGTTCCTTAACAACGGCGAATATATTGCAAAAGGTCATCTAATACTGTGCACAAGTTATCTGTTTAGGAATTTGTACGCATAAGATTTCCTGGAACACAAAAATAGGTGATACCATGTTGCAACCCCGCGATGTTGCCCTAACTAAAATAGTATATGTGCGTGTCTTTACTTGCTTAGAATACAATGCAACCGTTTCACACAATAGACCTAACCATGAAGTATGAATTCATACTTAATTCATAGACCATACACTGAACTCAAAGGAATCAATTCATACCTAAACCATTAACTTTAAAAGCTCCACCCACGCCGTGCTTGCATGCTAGTATGAATTCATACTTATCTCATATACCGTATTCTGTACGCTAGTATGAATTCATATTAAACGCAAAGCCCAAATGCAAACACACCCCGAACGTTAATAATTCTGGACTTTTAAAAGTCCATCTTGAAAAAGTACACTGTTATTAGTATGAATCATGCGTGTTAGTATGAATTCATACTTAACATGCTTAAATCAATAGACCAATTAATTAACCCTTGACCTCCTGAGCCATTTTTTGTAACACGTCTTCCTGAAGGAG
The DNA here is from genome assembly GCA_000969725.1 of Ophiothrix spiculata. NCBI lineage: Eukaryota > Metazoa > Echinodermata > Ophiuroidea > Amphilepidida > Ophiotrichidae > Ophiothrix > Ophiothrix spiculata. The sequence goes on along the minus strand of JXSR01S075675.1, from coordinate 89,519 downwards.
GTGTTTACAATCCACCTGATTTTGAAATTTACACGCTCAAAGTTTGGTACTATAGTATAATAGGGTAGGATCACCTCTTTCAATTGATACCAACATCATAATATATTACGTTACAAAGTACCGTATCCACTCGTCCAATTCAACTACTCATTTTCTTAATTTAGATCACGTTACAGTTGAGCGCTTTCATACTAGCGTGCCAAAAATTGTTAAAATAATTTAAATCAAGAGTTGGTCATAGAGTATGACCATTTGTCAAACTTTTGGAAACAGGGATTTTGTTAATTTAAGGAGATTGTCAAATGGAAAATAGTTGAATTAGACGAGTGAATAGGGTATTTCCGGACCGAAAATTTCGTTGTTGCTAATAAATGAAGGAAACGACAATAGGTACATGGGTACACAGCTAACCCATCAGCTTGACAAGACATACACATAATATGACTTTCTTTCATCTTGCTCCAGACCTTGACGAGTGTTCATCTGCCCCGTGTCTTAACGGAGGCCATTGTGTCGATGGACTCAACAATTACACCTGCCAATGCCTTGATGGATGGACTGGCGCTAACTGCGATACAAGTAAGTTCATTTTTTTACGGTGGCACTATATAATATTTTATATAATAATAATTATTTTGGTCACCGTTGACAGAGAGTCCAAAAGAAATAATTCTACACCATACGTGTGCTGAGTGGTAGTACTTTAAGTTGGCAATTTAAATTTGAAATGCGTTACATATCAGTGTTTGCCTTTTTAAAGGCAATGTAGGTACCTAGTTGAGGTATTATGATGTTTTAATTTTACTGTCTGTAACGGCAAATTTATACATTCTTACTGCTAAATAAATGTTAAATTGTTAAATTTCACCGACATGAGTAGTATTTGTTTTATCGTTTCTAACCTCGACTCTGAAGATTATGTGATAGGGAAATTGTAAATATTATTGCTACGTGTTAAGTAGCTTGAGATTGATTAATACATGGGCATAATAAGTGAATGAATTTTAACGTTAGAAAAGTGTCTACTGCTTTGTGTATAATTGAACAAACCGTGTTTATTCTTTGTACGGCAAATGATAAAGCATGTCACGTACTCAATCGCCTCATGGACAAAATTAATTTACAAACAATTTTATTGAATAGATAACAACAAACTCTTCGTGATTTTCAGATATTGATGACTGTTCAAGTGTCGTGTGCTTGAATGGTGGTCAGTGCATTGGTGGTGTTAATAACTTCACGTGTCAATGTCTTCCCGGGTGGACAGGTGAATTCTGTGAAACAAGTAAGTTGACTTCATTTATATATGACATTAAGCATGCGAGAACTATTAGGCCCCTAATAAAGGGAGTACCCTAGATACAATTTAGAAATTTAAAAACAATCATGAAAATGTATATAAAGCATGAAATGTATCAAAATCAATACAATAAATATAATCCACACAGAAGTAGCTGAAATTGAAAGAAAATCAACTTTTAATGTTTCATTTTATTTTGTGATGATGGTGTGACTGTGTCCATTGTTTTTCTACACCCAAAATTTGTACCTCAGATGGATTTACCAGTCAAAAGATCAATCAAAGCAAATTTAGATAATTTTAATTTTCTTAAAATGCAATTCAATATGTTCAAAAATAATTTATTTGACCCCCACTTGCGCAGAAACAAGCTATTTATAAGATCTGAAACTAGAAACACTGCTTTCATGCAAGTTTTTATGCCCAGGGAAAAATTAAGACTGTCAAAGAATTGCAATTTTTTCCAATATTACATTTTGTGCAAACTGCACGGTTGCTGAAAAAGTTGGAATAAAAATATTTTTACCACTTGTTTATGTAAAGGTCAATTTCTGATGAAAATATCTGGAAACTTATGTTGTTTTTGGTCAAATGTGATAGGTAATCTTGTTGCGTGTGAAATAGAACTCCGAATGTGAGCAATTTTCTCATGTAATGGTAAGGGGGCAACAACAAAAATGGGTCATAAACGTGATTTTTACGTCAAATTCGATTTGACCCGCCTTGGTCAAGGTCACTTCTCTACTCAAATTGAGTGGTCATATGGAATGTTTTTTTCTGTACTAAGCAGGTGATTGAATGTCTTGGTCACGCTTGACTGCGCCTAGAGAATGCTCGGAAGCAAAGCACAAAATGATCCTTCAACGCCCCTTTATTTACACAGGGTAGTGGTGAACGTGGAAAGGTTGCCGGCGGTATGTGACATATTAAAAGGTTTTGAAGATGTCATATACCGCCTGAATCGATAAAGCCATTGTATAACTCTCTTAGCTTATGCTTGTTTTAATAAAACTCAAGTTCAAAATAAAGTGCATTTACCTTATGAACTATTCAACACCATGTTAAATACGTTTTTCAATATTAAAATTAATTATTCAATTCATATAGGTGCTAACTAATAATTAACAAATTGTATTGTAATGTCTAAAAAATCATTAATAAGACATGGAAAATACAAATGATTAATTATTATTTGGTGACCTATATATAACTCGTATATATACTAGCATTGATTGGTTTTAACATTGCGGGTTTTTTTCTACTCCTCTCCCTGCTTATGGAACGGCTCAATCACGTGACTGGAAGTTCGGTCAGGCAAAAACGTACTTACATGTAAAGTATTTTTTTTTACTAAAAGTGTCTACCAAATATGTGTTTTTATTATCACTGTGATGTAGATATTAACGAATGTGCCAATGTTTCCTGTCAAAACGGAGGTTTTTGTGATGATCGAGTTAACAATTATACCTGTCGATGTCTTGCTGGATGGGCAGGCGATCTATGTCAGATAAGTAAGTGATATAAAGATCCAGTAAATAATTGCATATGCCATTGTCTCGCTGCACGGGCGATCTATGTATGTCAGATAGTAGGTGACTTGTATTATATGACAAGTTACAATAAAAAAGTACGTTAAAGTTTCTTAAGTTTTCTGCGATACGGAAAAACGGCAAAGAACAACAGAAATGAATAATAAGGGGTCAACAAACAAAAATAGAGATATGAATTGAAGTCATGCGATCTTAACTTTAAAATAACACCACAATTGTGAGTATAGAATTTTGTTTAAACCAATCACCGGGAGTGATTGCAGTAAGCTGACAATAGTCTTAGCAACAAGGTGCATTTGTTGACAGTAAAATAACGCCTCATAAGGAAAAACCTTCGATAACATAAGCCCATATTTGACAAGGTCACAACGACAATTGTGACACCAAAACCACAATGCGTAATGGTATACAGTCAAACGAACCTCGGCAAAATTAGTGTAAACTCGAGCTTACTCGGAAACCACAGTGGATTTTCGTGAATGATATGCTGATGTTTGAATGGACCAAAACAATCATAAAAATTGCACATTATGAATGTGTTTTTGCCCATGAAAAGTAAATCTCGGACTGTGGTTTTCTGACTCAGGGTTACCTTCTACTGTAACGCGTTACATTGCACAAACGGTACACTAACTTTTGACTTACGCGTCTGATCGGGCGTTCTATTCTGACCATATTAGCTCAAATGTTTAGTACAATGGGGTTTTTAATAAAAGAGCTAGGACGCATTAACCAAATAAGTAATTCGAAATTTGAAAAAATGAGGATCTGAGAACATTGCGTGTTTCTTTTTGTATCAAGTGTATATTGTGAACTAAACACTATCTACTAAACAGTTTGGAGAGTCACAATATTGGTGTTTATGTGATTGATCTGTTTTTACTTTGAAGAAAAGAACAATATCAAAAATGCAATTTTCGTAAATCCAGGGTACACCAATTTGTGAAAAAAATAATTGTAGTCACAAAATTGTCTGTGTGTCTTAAAATGATATTGTTATACTGAAAACTAAAATATAGACTGACAGGTTACTTTTCCAACTTTGATCAATTTTTATTTGTTAAAGTTCCGCATTTGATTGTATGCACCATCAAAATGTATTCAATATTTGAAATGTGACATTTCAATGTAGAAAAATGATTTATTAACTTGATGTTGAAATGTATAGGGGAGACCGGAGACGGACAAATGATTTATTAACTTGATGTTGAAATGTATAGGGGAGACCGGGGATAGACGTTACAAATTTTACATTTCGGGCCATATAATCCTAATAGAAGAACTCCAAAACTCCAACTTGGGTCTGTGGTTAGCCTATTATGTTGACTAAAATATGAGGCATAAAAAACATGAAAACATCAAACAGCTAATTAACTACTAATTAATTAATGAAGGTATCTTTTTTGTAACAACCTGCCCCATATACGGGATAAGTTGTCACACTAGATGGGGTAAGTTGTTACAATGTTAATTCAATGGATGTTCGGACAATAGTTAAAACTGTCCCTTTCTGCCAAGAAACCCGATCAATTCATACATTTTGGTGTTTAACTAAGTACATATAACTACTTATTAATTTTAGTATATTTAAATGATATTTGTACAAAAAATTGAAAAAAAATCAAGTTCACCACATTAAATGTAATTGGGGTAAGTTGTTTCATTGCCACAATATGATGGTGTAACAACCATCCTCATGGGGACTTTTGCACACAAACTTGACATTAACATAACATTGAGGCAGAATTATATGTCATACCATCGGGATATATATGTTACATACATATACTATATTTACGATAAGAATCTATCAGTATGTACCTACAGTTGTAGAGTTATAGTAAAAATAGGGTTTTGTCAGAAACATTCTAGAGAGTACAAAAAATTGTTTTTATGCCATAAAATTTGAACAAAACATTGGGGACACCTCATGCTTAGCATGATACCCCTGCTATGTGTAGGCGATATGTAAAGGTTAGTAAGCCTGTCCTATCTTGTTCCAGCTGGGTACACTGAGAAGTGTAACAACTGACCCGTGTAACTTCCATTCCTGGTCTCCCCTATACTAGGAGATGAAAAGGTACACCTGATTTATGTCCTATTGATTACAAAGCCTGAATGTATATTTTTATCTATTGTTAATATATACATATTACACTAAGATAACCCGTCTATACCTTCAACAGTACAACACATGAGTATAATGAATTCCATATTTTGCGAGATTTGGATATTTTACAAATCAGACATTCGTGTATTGACTGTTGGCAATTTTTAAACGCAACAGACATTAAAATGCAACAAAGTTGGTGAGAATTCAGAAAATTTTGGAAATCAAATATCCCGCAAGTGATTAATTTATAACGAGCTATGTGGATGATATTGAACAGAAACTTTGAATAGATGTGATTATTTCTTTCAAGGCTGCTGATTTTTTGAATCATACCGGATCTAAATAAAAGCAACTCATAGTTCACCTGTTTACAAGACGTTACATTTTCCTTCAGTGTATTACGTTTTTTTTTTCTGAAAGAGAGTGAAACTTTCATATCTCCAACGGACCAGTAAAAAGTGACATGAGGTTTCAAATACAGTCCAGTCCAAGCCCGTAGCCAGGGGGGTGCGGTGGGGGCGTCGCACCCCCCCAAAATTTGACAATTTACAAAAAAGGTCCACAAAAATTCAGTAAATGACCACCAAAAGAACACCTAAAGCACCAAAACAAGCAAATGTAGGTCGTTTTTTTAATAAAACACTTCACAAAATGCTTGGAAAACTGCTAAAAAACTACTAAAATTATTTTAGGGTCGACCAAAACGAAAATTTTTCCTCCAAAAGGTCCACTTTTTGAAAATCCGCACCCCCCTTGAAAAAATCCTGGCTACGGGCCTGATAAGTCTATATCTTTGGATTGAAACGCAATACGGTATGTTCAGAACATGCTTCCCAAGGATTATTCAACAAACGGGCATTATACGAGGGTCATTCAAAAAGTTCTACCTGTCGTATCATAACTTTTGTTCTAATAAAGATAGCTACTTGAAAATTGGCAAAAATATAGATAAGAATATCACCTATACATGGTGTAACATTAATATCAATATCTTGTCTAGATTTTTGTAGCTGATCTGAAAACCACAGTAAGTTTCGGTACACCGGAAATGGTCAGAATATGTGCACCATTTTTAAAATTGGCTCAATTACAGTGAATTGAAAAGGCCATAAAATAGGCAAGAGGTATTGCTATACAGTAAAAATTTTATAAAACATAACAATAGACATACAATTTTTTGGGATGATTAAAAAAGCTGACCCAAACTGAAAATAATGGTCATTCACAAGCATAATAATGATAGGAACAAATGGCCCATTCAGCAATATTATTAAAATCAACAAAGACACTGTTAACGAGGAAATTGACCTAAATAAAACAAGATGTAAAATGGTGGCATTATGAAGCTTTATTTTTAACTACATGATTGTCACATTAGGTGACATTTTTAGCTATATTTGCTTCAAATTTCAAGTAGCTACCTTTAATAGAACAAAAGTTATGATACAACAGGTAGAACTTTTTGAATGACCCTCGTTAAGTCAATTTCCGAATATATACATAATATATGTCCTGAACCTGTAGTATACGTTGCCAAAGTACTGACGTCATATTCTTTGAAGTGAAAAAAAAAAAAGCGTACGTTGTTTTTTTCTTCGCTCATTCTATAGAAAATGAAACTGTTTTTGAGTTCGAGCAAAAAATCGTTTTTTTATTCGACCACATAAGCAGTCATATATTTTTTACCGGGTGCATAAGACGTATTTTCCAATCAGAAATTGCAAAAGTATTTTATATCCATGCATGAATGAGCACACGTTTTATTTCAAAAATGTCACAAACGTTACCAAAAAGAGACACCAAAATGTCACAAACGTTACTACACAAAACAATGCATTAAAAGAAATTCTGAAATATTTATGTAACCCATCATCTGTGTAAAGCGCAATAAAAATCACTAACACGTCAGAGAATTTGTACTTTGAAGTCATATGGAGCAAAAAACGATGTCACAAACGTTACCGAACGTTACATGAACTTAACTCAAGATTTTGGCAGTTATTCTAATTTTGAAATATCTACATGTCTTGACCCCACCAGTGAGCACCGTTATCAAAACAAACTCGTGGATATAATGTTTATGCTTGGTTATGTGGCCATTTAAAAGTGAATTTTTTCGGTCACAAACGTTACTTTGGAATCACCCTTCTAATTTAGAAGCTATTACTAAATTTTTATCTCTGAGGATGGCAGCTATTTACAATACTAAAGAGTCGAGTTTTACAATTAAGTGATTTTTGTTTGATTGTCTAGCTCAGAGCTCATGCAATTCTATAACATCAAAATTAATTTCCCGCAGTAATAGTTTATTCTTGTTACCCAATAGAAAAAGGAGAATATGAATATTAATAAACCTGTTCCCATTATTAGCTCGAATATGTGAACAAGACGATTTTCTCTGCGACGATGGCAAATGCATTTCGATTGATTCCCTTTGCGATGGCTTCTTTAACTGTGAGAATGGTGAAGACGAAGACAATACAACATGCGCCACCTGTCCCTACAAGTTTCTTTGTTCAAATGGAAACTGCATTGACACCGAGAACGTTTGTGATGGAATGAACAACTGCTTAGATAACAGCGACGAAGATCAAATTTGTGTCGGTAAGGAATATTATTATTACGTTTATTATTTTAGTTTGGTGCAATAGACAGTTGTGTAACTAGAAATTCAGATAAGGTTAGCAAAATCCTGAAAAGTTACACTGCTGACACAAAAAGGTTGTGTTTCTTTTCTTAAGTGTTCAAAACTAAAATATTTTTTAACTTTATGCGCGTTTTTGTTAATGTACAAAAAAAGTCCTGCATCACAATATTATTATTATTGATTAACTAATGCATAATATTTGACCAACATGCATACATGTATAATGGTCCAATCCAACACCGCCCTGGAAGGTTAATATCTTGAAATGTTTTTCGCGGTGTTTAATTCAATATTTTAGGCAATATTTGTCATAATGAAACCACTTCCGGTTTCAAATACGGAAAGTATCGACGGACTGATTTTTAATGTTTTATTTTTTTACGAAGAAACTAAAACATTAAATAATGAAAAAAATCCTAGATTTTTCGATTATTTACCATGTGGTCTGATCGTCCCTTTTCGTCTAAACTCGCTTCTTGTCGTATCATAATCAATAGCATTTTGCAAAACATTTGACCTTGTGTCACGCCTATATTCTTACACAGACTTATGATGATAATATCATAAATACCATGGTAGGAACGAAAGCCTTCGATTTTGTGAAATCCATTAACACCACTGATGCAATTTCACGCATCAGTAATTAAGCATAGCCTAAACAGGCAAGGGGGTATAATTTTTTTTTTTCATTGCGGGCTGTCAGCAAAAAACTCAAGTCAAGGATTGTATAATCATATTATTAATGGATGATATTATCTCAAACAAAGTTGTTTTAAAAAATAACAACAAGGCGAGTTCTAGACATGATATGAAACATTCATTGATACGACTAAAATATGGTCTCTAAAATGAATAAATGGTATCATAATATTCGAAAGAAAAGCCTGAAAATGCAACATCATGAGTCAAATTTGAACCATTTTTTCAGTGCAATGATATGCCTATTATAACATTTAATAAGCCATTGTTTTTGTAGGGGGGGGGGATAAAACAATGGTACAATGAGTATAGCAAGGTGCAGTAGATAATTCAGCCCATAGGGACTATAGGTCTACATTGCAGAGTTGTGCGAGTTCCCTCTTGGGTTCCGATCATTCCCAGGGCAAGGGTCATGAATCGATAGAAGAAAGCTGAAGAATATTGGACCATTTAGCCGGTCTAGAGAAATACCGGGAGAAGCTTCCAGGGCGGTGTGGTCCAATCCGTGAATCACTGAAGATTAACACCCTGGTCACATAAGCCGCAAGAAGCCGCAACCCGCAACGCCGCAACGCCGGCATGACATCGTAATGACACAGGTGAATGATTGCGATGCCCGGTCGGACACCGGTGGTTATGCGACCTTAACTGAAGACATCTAATACAAACCGCAAGGTAAACACATCGTAACTTCGTAGCAAGGTTATATGACCAGGGTATAAAACGCGCATACTTATATCAATTTGACATTTAATGCTTTATTTGAGAAGTTACAATTTAAACAGGCTTTTTGATGTTATGGAGATCACCGACAGCTATTCAAACAAGGAAATCTTGATATCCTATGTATCAATGTACCTCCATGAATTTCTATACATTGATTAGCCTCGCATATAACGATTAAATGGTTTGTATCGTCATATTTAAACAGATTTGCGGCCTCCAAGTGTGATTCACGTCAACGAATCATTTTTCCAGCTTCTTTGGAATGATGTTCCACCTAGACTAGAGGGAGATCTAGAACGAAATATCACTGAATATGCTGTAATTATCACCTCTGAGAACGGAGGAGAGTCAGAGTTCATGTTTATTCCAGCAGCAGAAGGTGCCGTCTGTAATATTTCTTGGTTACAGACAGGGACAAAATACACCGTCCAGGTAGATGTCACTATCAATACAGAGGGACAAGGGGAACAGACTTACGATATTGGGATCCCCTTTATTACGATTGGAACAGGTAACATAGCAACATGAAACTGCCTTTTAGCTTGGAGATTTATTACTCTTACAACTGAATACCAGAATGCAAGACTGATCCAAGTCCACTTTTTTTTTTCAAAAATGAGTTATACAGGAGGGACTTTCTTATAACGACAGCTACCTTGTATGTGAAGGACCAAAATGAATCCGCAACTGCAAGTGCCCCCAAAGGTCCTTTATGTATTCAAAAGTAGTCAAAATCCATGGACTTTGGTCAGTTTTGCATATATTGTTTTATTGAATGTATCATAAGTAGTCAAAACCATGTTTTCAGCCAAAATTTATCTTGAAATTGGAAGTTAAATTGGTGTTAGGTGTAGGCTCTGACTATATAGCTTTGCAGCATACACGAATTAAAATCGGTAGTCTCATTCAAAATGATGGTCAAAAAAACCTATTTATGAAAAAGTTCCGCAGCAAACATGTTAAAATACTGTTTTTCCGACCGTTTTTTTTCCCAATGAAATTTCGTTCAGACAAGAAAATGCATTACTGCATAAACTGCATTACTGCAGTGAATGCAAGACTGGCCTAAGTTCACCTGTCTAAAATGACCCCTGCATAGCACACAGATACCAAAGAAAAAAACATGTTTCATTTGGCATATTTGATTCATTAACCTACCCTGCGAGCCAAATTGGCATAATTTAAACATGAGCCAAACTGTGAAGTTTTTTTTTTTCCTTTTTCTTAAAAACTTCTCCAGTGGACTTGGTCACTCTTGCATTCTGATATTCAATTTTACGGTGTGCCCGAAATGTGCATTACAGTAAGCGGTCGTGGTATTCGAGCTTATTCGGAGGCGATATATGGAATTATAGAACCTCTATATTTATTATATAGACCTTAACTTCAAAAACACGGTTTATCTGGTATCTTGTACTGTAGTACATCGAAACGCGTGGTAGAAACTAAGACATCCGTTTAGTTGAGTTTTAACATTTTAATCGTGGTTTAGCTAAATATAGCTAGTTCCAATTTATTAACTATCCACAAACATTCAAAAACACACAAAATATGATAAGCAAAGGGACGTAACACAGTTAAAATATGAGAAGGGATAAAAAATAATGATTGTTTAATGAACTTTATTAGACTGAATACTCCAGAGTTTTTTTCTTTTAAAAGAAATCGACGAATGTTCTAGCAACCCCTGTCTATATGGAGGTCAATGCATAGATGGAGACCTATCCTTTACCTGTCGATGTGTAAATGGGTACATGGGCAATCTTTGTGAAATAGGTAAGTAATGGAACATCAAAAATTGTACTTACCAATCGTGCCATGACCTATTTGTGGCTGTCCAGCCCGTCTAAGCCGTAAATGCCAGAAACTTAATTTTGTGCTACAGGTTAACATGTCAAGGTCGAAATTTGCCGAAATTGATTATTTGACAGATTCACAATCCAATTGTGCTTACCATAAAATACCATAAGAAATTGATTTCAAGAAAATGATCGGAAGTGTGAAATTAAATCTGCATTTTTTTAAGACAAACAACAGAAAAAAAAGTTTATAATAACATTTGTTAGAATATACTGTACATTGTACCGTTATTTTATCTAATGATAATTATTTTTATTGGTTTATTTTTTGTACTGTTCCTATGTATTTGTTCTTGTCGTTCATTTAAAAGAGCCGACTTGTAACTCAGATGCATTTGTTTGTGATGGAAAATGTATTCCAAATAAATGGGTATGTGATGGATATCCCGACTGTGTTAATAGTGCGGATGAGGAAAAAGACCTATGTGCGTCTTGTCCCTATAAGTATCTTTGCACCAATGGCAGGTGCATCGCTTTGGAATATGTTTGCGATGGAATCAACAATTGTCACGACAACAGCGATGAAGATCAGATATGTTTTGGTGAGTGAGGCTGCGATCACATAGAGGTAGGCCTATATGTAAATACCTGGCAATTTCAAATATGAGTGCCTCTCCTGGGAGCGTATAGCAAATGCCGTATACAGTATACTTCTATGTGGTCGCAGCCTTAAAGAAGCTGTATTTGTTTGTTTCTTTCCTATCCTTTTTTTCCTTTCCTTTTTTTCCTTCCTTTTTTTTTTTGAGAATAATTCTCTGTTTTTCTTCATATTTCAAATATATGTTTATACTCAATTGTGTTGAAACAGATATTAAAATCTTGGGTTGAGAGCAACAAGGCCATCATGATTTGCAAGGCAGCAATCTCAGGAACACAATGTTTCAAGGTGCTTCAAGATGAATGACCTATTCACATGTAAAGAGTATTCACTTTGAAAGACCCATTAGGTCTTGAAATCTTTTATTTTTCGGATTATTAAAATGCATGTCATGTTGCTCTCAACCCTCAAATGTAGAATTTGAAAGTGAAACTATGAGCTACTACGGCCTTCATGAATTGATCGAATAAATGACTGTAACGATCGTAGGTTAAGACGTCAGGTTTTTTTTATATTACCCAACATTTTGCCATACATTCGACAGATATTCCAGCCCCAGTTGTTGTTTACAGAAGCAGGACATCATTTACGCTTCAGGCAAATGTACACTCAAAAAAATGATTATTGCATCTAGTAATTCTGACTCAAAATGATGATTTATAAATACTCATTTGAGCGATTTTTTAAATATTATTCAAAATGAATAAGTACTAAAAACTCAAAATGGGCAAAAACAAGTTTAACATAATTTAATTGTATAATGTTAACTACATTTATTAAGTACAAGTAAATTTGGGGGAAAATGAGTACACTTTACTTAATTTACAACTTCTTGTTATTACTTAATTTAGCAGTGTGGTTGCATTTATTGATACTTTTGAGTACATCAAACTCAAATCAGTTCAAATTAGTCAAACCTGATATGGACAACTAAATAATTTGCATGTGAGTAAAAACAAGTAGAGAAAATTGTGTAGTATGTACAAATAAATTTTGAGTCATAGCAAAAATTACACTGAAAGAAGCCAAGCTCATGATTATTGATGCTTATCTGGTTAAATAAGATTTAATATACACAAGAAGGTCCAAGACATTCATGTGGTAGTTTTTATATAATGTTATGATGAGTCACTATGGAACATTTATATTTCAAATATAAATTTAAGTTCTGCTCTTTCGATAATATGAATGGCTCTGTGGCGCACACGGTAAAGCATCAGACTCTTGATCTGAAGGACCAGGGTTCGATTCTCAGGTAGGTACAAAGGTAAATTTTCTCATGTCTGTAAATGTCATTAACAGTTAAGATGGAACCAATCAATAAATCCCCTCCTCAAGAAAAAGTGAAATTCGTTCATTTTTTCCTTAATTTTAATTAATTAAGAACAAAGTGTGAGTTCCAACAACTTAGTAATTTTGAGTTACCCGAACTTAAATAAACTTGTTACTGTTAACTTAAAATAAAACTTATGGTAATTACTCAATAAAATCAAGTGTAACCCGGTCACACTTAAATTTATTGAGTAAATGCAATGAATTTTTTTTTGAGTGTACCTCTTCCTACACTTAAGGGAAATATTCCTCGCAACATCACGCAGTATGTTGTCAAAATTACGTCCAAAGCTGAAGGCGACTCGCAAGTCATTGCCATTCCTGCTGAACTAAAGAGAACTGATTTTACATGTGTGGTAACCAATTTGTTACCGGGTGCAAAATATGATGTTTTTGTAACATTAATCGTTGATACCGAAGGTCAGGGAGAACAGACATACGACATAGGGGTTCCAGAGATATCGGTTACAACGGGTATGTACCATGTATGCTTTTATATATGAAGAGTTTGTTTCCAAAAGGGCCCAAATCCACCTTTGGTCAAAATTGAGTTATTGGTGCCATAGTGTGGTACTATAGTAGTAGGGATATCAACGAGAAAACTTAAGTTCCTATTCAATTTGTTTTCATGACACAATAGAATTGCACTCTGTTTCCAAAGTAAAATGAC
>JXSR01S075675.1:58404-74677 GCA_000969725.1 Ophiothrix spiculata | reverse complement strand
AAAAAAAAAAAAAAGAATGAAATTTCGAATTTCGAAAAAAAAAAGATTTTGTGACCATTTTTGTCAAAATTCCGATTTTTCAACTTGAACGACCTTTATGACGTCATAATTACGTATCGTCTGGGCTGATATTTGTAATCTTTGTATAGTTGGATATGGGAGGACCATATCTATCTATTGATAGCAAAACCAAGTTCACAGGGGATTCCGTTCCTAAAATATAGGGGCGGGGGTTGTAACAACCCTCCCCCCTTAGTTAGACGAGGGTTAAAACTATTTAAACAAATAGTTTATTGGTTTGTTAATTAATAAATTAATTAATTAATACACTAATTATTTATTTATTAATCATAGATCTTTAAGAATAAGTATTAGGAATGATACTTTTTCGTTTTAAATCTATATATAATAATGATTTTTTTTTAAATGCTGAACTGATGCGCATGCAAATCCCATGCATCACATGACATGACATAACATAACATAATGTACATCAACATACACTCCCCTCTAAAACGATGTCCAAGGGTACATATAAAATGGAATATGACATTGGCTGACTGAAAAGTACGTCAATTCTGAAACCTCTATATTCTGGATCGAATTCGACAATTTTATTGAACCAATCTAACATTTTCAAACTCTTTTCCCTTAATCTTAATTTGTAGTTTACTTACCAAAACACCGCGAAACTTGCCAGATCAGGTATCTTTACAGAATACTTATGCTACATTTATAAACACACAAAATTTCATCACTTGTTGATATTTAGATATTGATGAGTGTTCAAGTATCCCGTGTCAGAATGAAGGGCGTTGTTTCAATGGCATCAACAAATTCATATGTGTCTGTGCTCAAGGATGGACTGGTACTGTATGTGAAATAGGTATGCATATCAATCTGTAAAAAACGTTAAAGTGTTCTGATAATATGTTATGTTAATTGTATTAACACTAAGTGGTTAAGGTCCTCTACATGCCCGTTAGTGGTCAAGGGGGGGTCCATATGGACCCAACCCCGAAAGAGTGCTTTTGCGAGTGAATTTTACTTTGAAACTCTGGTCACAGGTAAAGTACCTCAAAAAAACTAAAACAAAGAAAACAATTCGAAAATTGGACACACCGTTTCAAAATGGCGGCAAAAACAAATTTTGCCATGTCGCATCAAAATTTTCCCGCCAAAAAATTGAAAACTCACTTCCCAATGGAATTTTTTAATAAAATTTGGCTCATATTTGCAGTATGTAAGTACAAATACATTCCTGAAACATAATTTGAAAAAAAAGTTGTTCGGAAACGATTTATAGGCAAAACAAATTTGAAGAGCGGCCTCGAAAATGCTTATTTATGCTAATTAGCATAGGAAGGGGTGGATGAATGTGAATTGTTTTGCCACCAAGTGAAGGGTATGGTAAAGTTAGATAAATACATAGAGGGGGGATGAAACATTACTTCGCGTTTTTTAGCTAACGCGCAAAAAACAAATGTTGGGTCCATATGGACCCCCCCCCCCTTGACCACTTAAGTGTTAAAAGTTAACAAAATGAAAACATGAATATATGTTGATGAAATCATATTAACCCTCGTCTAATCGGTGGGTGGGGGTGTGTTTGCAACCCCCCTTCTTAAGGGTTTTTCCCCGCAGCATAAAAACGCAAAAGCAATTGACCCAAGGGTTTTGGGTTTTCTCTTTTACATCCTTTGCGGTCATTTTGATGAAACAATAAGGTGGGTACTAACTAAATTGGGGTTAGGGTAGGCCGTTAAAGTGTGGATGTAGGAGGGATGTTGCTACCCGTTGACATTTTTGACAATTTTAAATCGCCATTTTGAAAGAAAATATGTATGCTATGAGGCTGAAACTTACAGTGCTTGTTAGAATTATCATTTCCTTTGTTATTTGAAAAAAAAAAAAAAAAGAATGAAATTTCGAATTTCGAAAAAAAAAAGATTTTGTGACCATTTTTGTCAAAATTCCGATTTTTCAACTTGAACGACCTTTATGACGTCATAATTACGTATCGTCTGGGCTGATATTTGTAATCTTTGTATAGTTGGATATGGGAGGAGCATATCTATCTATTGATAGCAAAACCAAGTTCACAGGGGATTCCGTTCCTAAAATATAGGGGCGGGGGTTGTAACAACCCTCCCCCCTTAGTTAGACGAGGGTTAAAACTATTTAAACAAATAGTTTATTGGTTTGTTAATTAATAAATTAATTAATTAATACACTAATTATTTATTTATTAATTCATTTATTTATTTATTTATTTATTAAGTTAGTTAAATAGTTAGTTATTTAGTTAGTTAGTTAGTTAGTTAGTAAGTTACTACTGTATAAGTGATATTTTTCGCGCTACATTTATTTTCGCACTTTTCGCGCAAGATGAAAAAAATGTGTATTTGTTGCAAAGGAAATTCCATACTAGCCCAATGTTTACGTTATTTATTTATTTATCTACTTACTTATTTTAAATTCTATAATTTTCCGTTTGCATTCGATATTTACCCCGAATGCCATTTTCTTTAACATGTTTAACATCAATTGTCATTCATCTAAGTTAAATAGTGATCTGAGACCGACTTCACTAACGTTTAACGATGGTCGCTAACCCCGTTTTGATAATTAACTCCAAAACTGATCTCTAAATAGCGAGTACTTTTAAGAATTTAGCGATCACTTTTGGAGCGATCATAACGAGTGTAAGCGATCATCGCTAAATGTTGGTGGAACGAAAAGGCCCCGGATGCTTCTTTATCTTCTGTTTTGCTCGTTTTTATCTATTGCATTAAACCAGTTCATTACTGTTCTGATTATCAATCTCTTAAGACATAGACGAATGTTCCAGTTCCCCGTGCCTGAATGGAGGGCATTGTATCGATGGAGTGAACAGCTACAGATGCCAATGTGTTGATGGCTGGACTGGAGATCATTGTGACAGTAGTAAGTTTACAGTAAAATTCAGTAAAATGTAAATACTGACTGTCAATTCTTTGCCATTTGAGTAAATTTGTCATTGTGAATGACCATTTCAAATGTCCCGTGTAAAGATAAAGAACACTGTATCAACAACTTTATATGTGCATGGGCTCCATATGTTTATATTCATCCTCGTTGAACCAATCGTTTTTATATCACGTCTAACCAAGAAAGTCTCCCTGTTTGCATCCCTTTTTCTTTCTCAAACCGATCTTTTTATGATCCAACGTTAACATGTCCATGATCATTAAAATCAACAAAGGTGTTGCGTAATTTTGACGACATAAAGTATTCCTGGATGGATTGGAAAATCAAGATTTTGGGTATGTGGAGGACAACACAATCAATTGATAGCAAGTTCAAGTTCTGTGAAATATGTGAAATGTGAAATATTTTCGAAAATCTAGGGAGTACAACTACATCGATATCCCCGCATTGTTTAGACGTATTACAAACTATCTTGGTTAGACGAGTAGAGGGTTAATTTGAAGAGCACGTGATTAAATGTACCAATTTGACTTAATCGCACTGCGTTATCGTGTATATTATAGTTTACTGAGAATCATGTTTTTTAATAATTTAGGTTTAGATATTGATGACTGCTCAAGCAACCCGTGTCTTAATGGAGGTTTATGCGTAGATGGCAACTTCCGTTTCACATGCCAGTGTGTAAACCAATACAGCGGATACCTTTGCGAAATAAGTTGAGTGCATATTTGTTACCTATACTACTCTCACACATACCTTTTTTTATAACCGAAATTGTAATTGGTGACAATTAAAATTACAGCCGTATCGATATCGCCCAGTATTGCGAGTCTAGATTGGCTAAAAAAAGATCAATTATGCAATACATGTTCTGATTGGCTTATTGCAATCAAATGATTTATATGATTGGAATAAACCAATCAGAACATGTATTACATATTGATCGCGATATTTGGCAATTTGTAAATGATTTATCAATATAGCTGGTCAGTAAATTCATAAAATTTCTGCCGACAACATTGAGTGGTTTGCGATATCAAAAGAATGTTTCCTGACGAAGTTTCGCCCAAAGTTTGACATTTTTGTTGGGATGTGTAAACGGACATGTTCATGAGCATTTATCTGTAATAACTGTGCTCTTTGTTCTAGGTTGTCTATCAAAACTGATTCATGCCCTTAACACTTTACTAAATATGTAAATATGTATTCATTAGTGTTGTCTTCGAAAGAACTTTTATTTGGTTACAATTACATTTGTAATCATGATCACCGTATATTTTGAACATACCTTCCCACTTACAGTCATCATAACTTACGATTCATAAGTAAAAGTTCGTAAAAACAATGGTAACGGCCATCAGATTTCTTACGTCTAACGTCTTTAAAGTCAAGGAAGTAACTAATGTTTATTAATGATTTAGAAATTAAGGGCCAGGATTAAAGCAATGCTAGAAACTTTTGATCATTTTGATTAAAAATGGCACTGGGTAACAAGAGCCTAAAATAAAGGAATGTACCATTTGTTTCAGAGTGTTTTAAAGTGTATTTTGTCAAAAGCAAACAGAAAAAGTATGCCTATTTAAGCCAAATCGTTTGAAGGATATTAATATAAAAAATTGTATTAATATCTACCAAAACTAAACAAAGCTACAAAAAGTTATAGGTGACGATGAGTTCATTTTAACGCTTTATGTTATTGCTTAAAAACCTATTACAGTCATAGTTTATTCCAATTTCTAGTAATTTGACCTCAAACCTCAATAACGTCTTTTGTTTGTGTGTTTGTCCATCCCGTATTGATGTTCATATCATATTGTGATAATGGCTTTAACCTAATCAGGTTTAGGCAATGAGAAAGCAGTCGAGTTAACTCAAACGGTAAGGCACTCGCTTACATAATTCCCATGCACAAGGAACTAACTGCTAATTGTCTCGTAGACCGGGCAGCGGTGGTGCTTTTGTGGGGTGATCAATGTTCAGCTCTAGTGGTTGCCGCAGAACCTGAAATTATGATTGGTGTGGAATGGAGCATAGTGATCAGTAATTACTTGTAAAGTGTGTAGAGGCCGAGTGGAATTACAGATCTGTGAGGCATAGCACACTATAAATCTCCATTATTTATTTTATTTTATTTGTACGACTTAAATCAATCAAAACTACTCTAGTTAAAACGTTTTTTATCAAATAGTATATTCACGTTGTAGTTATGAAACCCATCATAAAACGTTTTTTTCTTTTGGTGTATCGTAAAAGATCCTACGTGCCAACCTTCAGAATTTCTCTGTGATGATGGAAGCTGCATTCCCAATGATTGGGTTTGTGATAGATTCCCGGACTGCGTGAATGGAAAAGATGAAGATGAACTGACATGCGCCAAGTGCCCCTATAAATTCCTTTGCACAAACGGAAAGTGTGTAGACTTGGAACTTGTTTGTGACGGGTCAAACAATTGTCGGGATAACAGCGATGAAGATCAGATATGTACTGGTAAGTACCTCAGATCACCTCTTGATGGCAATAACTTCAATTAATCTTTGTTTTTTCTCTTACAAACGGTACACATTTTTGTATTTAGTTCGCATCATCTGATCTATCTCATTCAAATTTCACATAGGCTCTATTTATGGTCAAGTTATGTTTCATGGAATTGCAAAATGATAATTTGGTATTTTAATGTTAGCAACAGCATTATTCCCGTAATATTTAGTGTTAAAGTTGCTGTTTCCATATATTAACCCACGTCTTCATGAGGGGGGGGGGGCTTTAACGGATGATCGCCGATTGTATCAAAACGCAAAACAAAGCAACCCACAAAGGGTGAAAAAACAACCGTATGATACGGTTGTTTTTTCACCCTTTGTGGTCATTTTGACGGGAAAAAATTCCGGGGTGGGGGTGGGGGTTACCACCTAAGGTGGGGTTATGGTAGGCCGTCAAAGTCGACGAGTAGGGGGTGTGGTGGTTGCCACCTCGAGAAATTTTAAATCGCAATTTTGAAAAATATGTGCATGCTATGGACTTGAAACTTACAGGACATGTTAGAATTGTTGATTCCTCCATTAATTAGCAAAAAAAAAACTCGACGAAAATGTTACATTTAAAACTTTCATAGCAATTTTTTGAAAAAGTGGCCATTTTTGCCAAAAGTCGATTTTTTTTTTCGGTCCGCAAATCAAATTACGTAACGCCTCGACCAATTTCCATGATCTTGGTATCAATGGAAAGAAAAGACGCTACTCTTTACTATAATACCAACCATATAATTTAAGGGGTCCCAATTTCAAAATCATAGGTGGTAACTTCCCCCCCCCCCCTCCCCCTCAGGAAGATGTGTTACAAAAAAGGCTTAGGAAGACGAGGGTTAATCTAAATGATTTGTATACAATGTACAATTAAGTAAAATTTAAATTCTATCACAAGAATTTCTGACAAACAATAATCAAACATTCAACTTCCTTTTAATCGTTATTCCTTTTTATATCCATGTATTGTTTCTTTTCTTCATTTTTTTCGGAAAGAAGGAAGCCCATTGCTATAACCAAAACGGAAAAAAAAAATTCTTCCAACAGATATACAGTATCCAACCATATTTGGTTTGAGTACGACATCAGTGTCACTTCAATGGCATGAGTCTATCTCCAAATTGGTAGGAGCCCTGCAACGTAATATCACACAATATGCCGTCAAAGTCTATCGACAAAATGAAGAAGAGCCACAAGTTGTATTTGCTACTCCCGAGAAAGATGCAGTTACCACAGTGACGGGATTACAGCACTCAATCACGTATAATATTGGAATTTATTTCGTTATTGATACAAAGGGGCAAGGTGAACAAACGTACGACGTGGGGATACCTTTACAAACTGTTACTACCAGTGAGTTTTTCTTTTCTCTCTCATTTACAAAGATCAGCTGACGCTTATTGCGCTGATACTGTTAAAATTCACCTCTGTACCGGTCCACTGGTGGCTCATTCTCCAATAAAGTGTGCAACTTTGTCGTTTTGGTGTCGCTCATGTTCATGTTGCTTGTTTAACGTTGTTAAGCCTATTGCAAATGATCTGATTGGTTTAGTTAATACATTAGAGTTAAATTAATAAAATGAGTGAAGCTAAACATATTACAATGCCAGGAAAGTAGATAACGATAAATCTTAAAATGCAATATCTTTAATTTCCTCATGTCGGCAGCCATACTGTTTCTGTTTCATGAGCCCCCGTTCCTAAAATATTCGAGCATATCAAACATAATGCACACTATATAACAACCCGTAATAGGTATTGATAATGACATATTAAGTTTACATATATTAAGTATTTGATATGGCATAAGAGCTTTTTGAAATGTGTCGCCAATATTGCTAACAGATACGTAATCGTTTCTAAAATCGATACTAAAGTGTCAAAATAAATCTGTTGATCGATGATTCCGCATTAGATTTATCAAGCAAATTTGAGTGTTGCAAAACATATACTTTATATAGAATTATACATTTACAGTAACGATTAACAAGGATATTAATATCAAAAAACCCTATGTGACGGTGACGTCGAATCAGATACGTAGGGTACATTCTGCTGCCTTCTCGCAAAACGCGGTACACTATGAGCGAAAATACTTCACCACAGTGTAGTATGTGTAGTATAATTTGGTGAAAAAAATCAAATTTGTAAGAAAACAAGTTTTTTCAAAAATGAATATTAAAGAAAAGAATCAAACAGATACGTAACGACAAATACGTAATTTAAAAATAGGGAATACAATGGTTAAAAAATCAAGTATTTTTAAACATCTCCCATGCACTGTTTCTTCTTCAGAAACCATAAGAGTTTATGATTGTGTATGTTTTTCATAAGTTATTAGTAGTCGAAATTTTAACATTTCTCTATCCAAAGTTGCACGCTTTATCGGAGAATGAGCCTGGTGTTGAATTGTAGAAATTTTAGTGTAACCGTAGCTGCAACTTATGTATCTATGTGTATCAACTTACTTATGTATAAAGAAAGAAAGAAAGAATTATTAGGCTAATCACCAAGGAATAACCCAAGAAAGCCTCTAATGAAGCTTATTTCCATTGGGGTCCAAGATCTTTCTTTAATTAAATCAGTTTTGAATGCAGGAGGAAGACCGGAGTACCCGGAGAATAACCTGCGGAAGCGAGCAAGGACTGAAAACCAAATGCGCATACAGCGCCGGGACCGGAAATCGAACCCGGGACTCAGTCGTGCAAAGCGAGGGAATTACCGCTACGCTAACCCGCTTCCCCTTACATCTTGCTGTCAATTACCAATTTCAAAAGTAAAAACTAAATTAGTATAACGCAATCATTTTGCTTATTTATGTCAATTATCTATAAATAAAACAAGACGTTAAAAGACTTCATTTTTTATTATTACCACGACTTCACAAGCAATTGCAAAAGATATCATATTGGTATCTTACGTTCAGATTAAATCAGATTCAGATAAATTCACTTAATCTTTCATGTTTTGGGCGTACGAAGGTTAAGTCCAAGTGGCCTTAAGTTGATCTTATACGAAATACATATATCTTAGTTTATATCATGATTGCAGTGATTTGAACCGTGCAAAAAATATTTTTCCATTGCACGGCATCAAACAAACTTGTGTGATATCATGATATAAAACAAATATTGAATGCCTATGCGAGTTCAATAGTACAAAATATATCATTCGGTCAAATTTGGACTGATCCATTTCACTCGGCTACGCCTTGTGAAATAGAAAAGTCCAAATTTGACCTCATGATATATTGTGTACTATTGAAATCTCAGGGATTCAATATTTGTATAAAAGCAAGCCATTTGAATGTATCAAGTTACATTACAGTTCCCATGTATTTTTTGCCATCAAGGTACCGACGAGTGTTCCAGCACACCGTGTTTGAATGGAGGTGAATGTATAGATGGGGACAATCAGTTTACTTGTAGATGTGAGGGTGGATTCTCAGGAGACTTGTGTGAAAACAGTTAAGTAGATATAAATGTGTAATTTTAGTTTTCAGGTAGCAATATAAGGTATCATTATTTAAAAAAAAAACATAAAACTTAAGAATGTCAACAAAAAAAGTAGAACAAAATCGTCAAAGACGACATCGAGAACGGAAGAACAGTAAGAACTGGAGCAACAGCATAAAAACCACTTCAAAATTATAGTAAATAAACCGTGGGTTCGAATCTGGTGAGTAGCATGTGTAGAACAAGATACGTAACCTCATTATGCTACTTTCAACCTGGGTATCAAATGGTATGCCTTCTTACATTCTGAAGCTGACTCGCTGGGAAGGAAGCGTGGTGTTTCTTCAAACATAAAAAACTGGCATTTCCCTTTACCTTTTTACCATGTGATAATTTAATTTTTGTTTTAATACACTGCTGTCTTTGGAAAGATAATTTTAATCTCGTAGATGAGCTTTTTTACCCCCGATTCTTAAGGCAATGAACGTTTCACGAGAATATCGACTTTGAGCCGGGCATTTTCCATGAACACTGGTTTATTTGTGTTACTTTCTGTCTAGATCCAACATGTCAACCTGACCATTTCCTCTGCGATGATACCAGATGCATTCCAAATGAATGGGTATGTGATATGTTTCCCGATTGCGAGAATGGTATTGACGAAGACAACGACATTTGCTTAACATGTCCTTACAAATTCCTTTGCTCCAACGGAAGATGTGTCAAGCCAGATGAACTCTGTGACGGAATTGATAATTGTCAAGATAACAGCGACGAAGAAGACATCTGTATGGGTAAAATTCCCCTTTTTTGCTTACTATTTATTGGACTTAATATTTTAAAAAGATAAAGATTAATGCCTAAAAAGGGCAAATTGTGGAATATGTTGAAAATCAATGTAGTTTTCAAAATAATCAATATTATTAAAACAAACATGTTTTGTGGAAACGATTTGAAGGTTGGCAACATGAAGAAGCAACGTCATTCTGTGCATGTGATTTAAAAAAAAATGGCATGTGATTTGATAAATTAAAATATCGTATCCAGAAAATGTAATTACTAACAGATTTGACAATATCATTATCAATGTCAATTTTATGAAAAACCTGAATTCATAAAATAAGCAAAAATGGCAGAAGGAAAGGTACTGTTTTTACCAGATAAATAAAAACGCAAAAAAATTTGTTGGGAGCCATTTTAAGCACAAGAAAAAATAATGTTACTTTCAAAGTAGGTTATGTATATACTTTTACAGTATGAATGGGGACGATTGATACATGATTTGGTTTTTATTACAACCAACGTTTGATTATGTTGAATAAATTATATTGTTAGGCAAAATCCACTGAATTCCAGCTCGTCCATCTACATAACAAACCTCCAAATTCTTGGTCGAACAGCATGTCCTACCTTTTTGGTTCTTCGATTATCCTACCTGTTTAATACTTCTTGTTTTCTGTACCAAAAGAGTATGATCTAATGATGAGATATCTGGACTTCTGACTGGTCAACCAGTCGGATATCCCATTTCAACCACACGATCGCCAGCAAAACAACTTTTGAATCTTAATATCCATCGCTGAAGGGAAGGAATAACCACCGTACCTAGTGTGCAAAACAGGTTTACTTGCAACGAGGATTTATTTCAATGGGTCCTATCTAAATGGATCAAAAATTTGTCAAATCTTATTCAAAAACATTCTAACATGTTCTATCATACTGAACCAGAAAAAGGATAATTTGACCCATCTGTAATGAATGCTTCAGAATTAGGAGTTATATCAGAAAACACGAAGGGTCTAACCAAGGGTCATGGGATAGGCCTATGGGAGTCAAACATTTCAAAAGTGTCCGATTTTGTTCACAATTGTTATTGTTCGTCCTGCAAAACTGTCTGTACAAAGTAATAATATCCAATATCTACGGTCTAACTATGGTTAAAGGTCAATATTAAATTTTTGTCATTTGCATCAATGGGAAATATGGAGTTTTACTTGATCCCATACAAACAATTGATCGAAGACGTTGGGAAATATTACTTTTATGTAGACAGTTTTGATAGACGAACAATTTGAGACCATTTTGAACAAAATCGGACACTTTTCAAGATGTTACTCCCATAGGCCTAAAATGTGATCCCTAAATGTTGTAGGTTATATCTCAAAAACCCTTCATCAGATGTAGGTCTAAGTACACCTTTTCTGCTTCCTTATCATGATGAGAGGAACATGTTCAAATGGTTTAAAACTAAATTTGATCAATTTTGAAATTGTTCCCGCAATGACTTTTACCCTCTCCTGCAGGATCCCAAGCAACAGACTGATTTTTGTCCACCCTAGTGTTGTTATCTATGGTCCATAGAACTTAAATAGATAGGACTCATTAACATAATTTCTCGTTGCAGTTTTTTACCCCTAACATGGGCCGGGGTTTTGCTCCCTTGGCAGTTAGAAACGCGCATTGATTTCAGTGATCACAGTGAACATTTTAAGAAAAAAGAGGTTGATGATTGCCTCCAGTAAACTTCATGTTAATCTTTCCAGATGTTGAATTAAAGTACGAGGGTCATTCAAAAAGTTCTACCTGTTATATCATAACTTTTGTTTTGTTAAAGGTATCCACTTGAAAATTGGCACAAATATAGCTCAGAAAATCATATCAATACCTTTTCTACATTTTTGCAGGTGATCAGAAAACGACAGTAACATTTGGTACACCGGAAACGGTGAAATATCATATGACATTGCACCTGAAATTACATGTGCAGCTAATGTATTATTAACCATCTGTATACCCAAAAATCATGGAAGTTACTGAACAAAATTGGAATGAAAGTGAACCTAATAGTCCAACAAGTCATATGCAACTGATAAAGTAAACTTGTTACTGATAGAAATTACCCAGAATCCTAATATTTGAAAAGGTGTCTGGTATCCTCTTAGGTTACGAATATTAGCATAGCATGCTTCTCTATGACCTGACTTTCCAAGTGCGTTTTTTATGTCAAAAACAACATTTAAAGATGATACACCACAATTTTCGGTCAAAAAATCAAATGTAGTTTCCTTTTTAATGTACTATGAAAATTTCTTCAAAAATAAAGCTTCATAATGTCACTATTTTACATCTTGTTTTGTTAAAGTCAGTTTCTTCCTAAACTGTATCTTTAGTGATTTTGATAATTTGTCTGCATGGGCTATTTGTTCTTTTTTATTGTTGTGCTTGTTGGTGTCCATTATTTTCAGTTTGGGTCAACTTTTAATCATCCCGTACAATTGTATGTCCATTCTTATGCTTTATATAATGTTTTATTGTATAGCAATACTACATGGCTATATTATGACCTTTTTAATTCACTGTACCTGAGCCAGTTTTAAAAATGATGCACATATTTTGACCGTTTCCGGTGTACCAAATCTTACCGTGGTTTTCATGACACCTGCACAAATCTAGAAAAGGTATTAATTTGATTTTTTGATCATATGTAGATGACATTCTAAGCTATATTTGTTTCAATTTTCAAGTAGCTATCTCTAACAGAACAAAAGTTATGATACAACAGTTAGAACTTTTTGAATGACCCTCGTATATCCCATGATACAGTGCAAGTATGTTTCCGTTGTTTCTGGTATCTATGTGGCCTTCAACTGCTCAGTCTGTTTAAATAATTGACAAGAACTATCAATACCACGTGTATCAAATGTGCACGGATTAAAACTGATTTTGACCTTGATAAAAGCACCAAATCATAATTGTTATTGTAGTAAAGCAGATTAAATAAGCTTTCAAATGCAGAAAAAATTATAGAAATCGGATGAAAAATAAAAAATGATATGACCAATTTTGTTAGTACTTTTAGCTTTTATCGTAATGCCATAACCCGTAATTGTGATATGTAATATCTTGCTTAACTGTGTAAATCCCATTGGAATGGAAGAAAAAGAGACGTACTTACAAAATTGGTCTTATCTTTTTTTTATTTTTCATCCAATTTCCATCATTTTTTCTGCATTTGAAAGCTTATTAAATTTCCTTTACTACAATAACAAGAAAATTATGATTTGGTGCTTTTATCAAGGTCAAAATCAGTTTTAATCTGTGCACAATATTTTTTGATACACGTGGTATTTAGAGGTATCATGGGCCTGTAAAGATAAGTCATACGACCACAAAGGACTTAAATTTTGGGCTTGCTGATGATACTTTCAATAAATTAAGACCTTGATCTTATAACAGCAAGTATGAATTATTCGGTGTCTGTTTTTAAAACCCGGTGCCTTTTTTCTGAAAAGTTCATGTTTTGATAGTTTTACTAGACTTATCACTGAAATCAGTGAACAATGATAACTAATAAAGTGTTCAATGGAATATTCTTCTCAAACAGCAAATCATGATATATACATTTGGTGACTGTCACCTCAAGGCAAACCAAGAAGTTTGGTTGAAACATGTTTTTAAAGTTAATCCGAGCTAAAATAAGTTCAAATTCATTCTTGATTTGCCTGCCAAAGCCAATTCTTTGACCTAAGAATTATTTTCTGGAAATAATTCTCGGATTTAACATTTATATTAGTTCAACATTTATTATCATCTATACATATATTCACTTTTCAAAACATCTCTCTTTTGTTACTTAAATCTTCCTAAATAATAATATTTCTAATAGCTGCCATTTTGTTTTTACAGCGTGAGTCAAAATGAAATGACCGAGATTCAAAACTATATAACAAAACAACTATTAATATTTTTAACAATTTTTAAGCACCTCAGAAATGTGCAGACTCTTCTGCTTATTTAGAAAAAAAGAATGAAGGAAATTGGTAATTCCTAAGAGAAGTTATGCCTGTTTTAATAAAAAAAAATCTCATTTTTCAAGCTGTCCATGGAATTGATGAGCGAACAAAATGCAAAGTAAGTACTTCAGCTGAGCAGTCACCTGTTACATATACCCTGTCTTCATTCGGCCAAAATTGATGCAGTTTGGAGCTCGGTCATTTCTGTTCACAATCCAAGTCTCAGATCTTCATGGCCCTCTTTTGCACTTAAACATTCTGGCTTACAAAACGGCTTTGAACTTTTGAAGGTCTGCCCGTTAGCAATTAGGTTTCATCTACGAACTGCCTTGTCAGAAGGTACCATACGATGTGCAACTTCCAGTACCAATTACCAGCTTTAAAATATCAGTGTCATGAAGGCTCTAAATTGGATTCTTGCATACATTTGAATGAAATTTATATTTGGAACTCCAGCATCAAATGACCAATCTCCATGATTCAATGTTTAAATATCAGCCAAAGGCAGGGTAAGGTATTCATAAACAGGTTATTACTCTGCTTAATCAAGTGTTCACTTTGCATTTTTAATTGGTTTGCTTATTTATTCCGCGGACAGCTTGACAATTTTTTTTACTAAAACAAGCGAAACTTCTCTTAGGAATTACCGATTTGACTCAATCTTTTTTGAAAATAGGCAGAAGAGTCTGCACAATTGTTTTAAATTTTAGCAGTTCTTTTCTTATACAGTTTTGAATCTTGGTCAACTTCATTTTAACTCACGCTGTATGCACTGTGAACTTTGCAATCTCATCCCTTTTTTAAAAACCTAAAGAGGACAGTATAAAAATATAACTTAAATTAGTGATCAAAGTGATCACTTACATCAGTGCGAGGTCCTACCTGCTAGGTATCGTGTCTAATACTTGCCAGGAAATTTGATCAGATATCGGGTATACAGCCGATTAGTAAATCTACATGTTTAACCCTTGTCTTATCAAGGGGTGGGGGTGGTTACCACCAAAGTATGATTCCCTGTCGCACAAACACGCAAACGAATATGACCTAGGGGTTTGAGGTAGTTGTAAGTTAATCCTTTGCGGTCATTTAAGCGGGAAAAAACGTAGATATCACCTTCAGGGGGTCGGGGTGCTTCGTCAAAGTCTATAGGTAGGGGGTTGTTTCCACCTGAGAAAATTTTAAGTCGCCATTTTTAAAAAAAATCTGCATGGTATTCACCTAAATCTTACAGAAAATATTAGAAACACCATTTCCCTTCTTTATAAGTAAAAACCAGATATTTTGAACTTGTACAGAAAAAGTTCGATTTGGTGGCAATTTTTGCCCAAAATCTTGGTTTTTCCGACTCGAAAGTACTTGACGTCATAATTTCATAACGCCTTGGCCGATTTTCATAATGTTGGTATCAATGGATAGAGGAGATCCTACCCTATACTATAATATAAAGCAAAGTAACTTTTAGCGCTCCAATTTTAATTTTAAACGGGCGTGATACCCCCGCCCCCTTGATAACAAATTTAAAAAAAACTACGTTGGTAAGACAAGGGTTAACCATGCGTTCCATTAAAGTTCGACAGAAATGCTATTCGGTTGAAATAAACACATTATGCCATTATCATTCATCCCAATTCTTTACCATGGCGTTATTAGGGTCACAATGTAACGCCATATATGGTGTTTTAATGACATTTTTGTTTTGCCAAAGCATTTTATTCTAATATTTTGTTTTATATATATTATCTCTTCAGAGTCTCCCTCCCCCTCAGCAGAAGCTCTAAGTAAAACATCAATCATGGTACAGTGGAATTCATTCACACAGATACAATTATCTGTAAAACCGCAACGAAATATAACTCAATACGTTGTTATAGCGAGTCCTCGTGGAGGCGGAGAAACGCATTCTATGCAAGTACCAGTTGATTCTGTATCGAACTTTGCAAGGGGCTCTGTAACGATGACCGGCCTACAACCAGGAACTACGTATAATATTGACATACGTGTCACCCTTGATACTGAAGGACAAGGGGAACAAACATTCTACATCGGAATTCCTCGTGTGTATGCAACAACACGTGAGTAAAAAAAAAGTATATAAGTCTGAATGCTTAAAAAGGGGTAACATATCTAAATTTTAAATGCAGAGTCCTAAAAATTTTTTTAAATATTAAATTATATGGCAATTTATGACCGCGAAGCCCCAAAACCTTCTTGAATAAACTCTAATCAAATTTGAGGATTTTGACCAAGTTTTTGAATTTCATGCCAAGTAAGGTCAAAAAATGACCAAACGTTGAAAA
This sequence comes from Ophiothrix spiculata, assembly GCA_000969725.1. Taxonomy (NCBI): domain Eukaryota; kingdom Metazoa; phylum Echinodermata; class Ophiuroidea; order Amphilepidida; family Ophiotrichidae; genus Ophiothrix; species Ophiothrix spiculata. The sequence continues at coordinate 58,640 of JXSR01S075675.1, read as the reverse complement.
ACTTGATTTTTTTACCTTATTTGGCCTGAAAATAAAAAAAATTGCCAAATTCCTAAAAAATAAAAATGACACAACATCTGAGTGAGTGTTTAACATTAAAATTCCCATTCTGAAGTAATTTTAAAAAAAAATGTCATTTTTAGCTTGGTTGGAAGCCAAAATGGCAAAAAAAAATGTTTTTTGTGATTTTCTCAAAAAATGTGATTTTTGGTCAAAAATCTACATCACCATCATGT
>JXSR01S075675.1:32928-50631 GCA_000969725.1 Ophiothrix spiculata | reverse complement strand
AAAATCTTATCTTTTATTCTCTAAATAAGAACTCCGTAGCTCATCTCCTTTTGCCTTAGGTCACGAGCGTATTGAACATCCCTGTACATGTGTTTGCATCTAAGTTACTTTTAAAAACCTAAACGTATTTACCTCAACCTAACAGTTGCATAAACTCCTGAAAAATGTATAATATTATACTTACACTATAGATTGCAACGTTGATTTAGGCATGGAGAGTGGTGATATACCTAATGAAAATATCCAGGCATCTACATATTACAGTAGTAGTAATCGTCCACATTATGGTAGAATAGTAAGAAATAGCAATAGTTATTTCTGGAGAGTTTCCTCTGGACACAGTGAACCGTGGATCCAGGCTGATATCGGCTATCAAACGTACGTGACTGGTGTGGCTACGCAAGGATCGAATTATTACAGTGAATGGGTGACTTCATTCAAGGTGTCAACCTTCAGCATGAGCACCGCAAATCCCGAAATACTTATTACAGATGACGACGGATCTGTCAAGGTAGACTTGTTATTTGTATGTTTCTTTACCATTTTCATAAATTTGATCAGTGCGGCTCATTTTAATGAGCATACTCTGTGACATGAAAATAATGAACTGTCACTCTCCCGGTCACTCTATCTTGGAGTGAATCTTAAAAGAGTGGTGAGAGTGACCAATCTTTAAAAGAGTGGCAATTTTAATTCTTACATATAGTTCTAATCGAGTGACATTTCACTATTTTTGAGTGAAACCCCGTTCGATTCAACTTGAAAAAGAGTGAAATGTCACCTTTTTCATGTGAAACAAAATTCACATCGAGAAAGCATGACCGTTCACTCTCTTCGTTTTAGAGAATAGCTTCACACAAACATATTAATATCTAAAAGGCCCAAACAGTGAGGCCAAAATCCATGGAGTTGATGCTTTATTGAATAGACGAATATTTATATATATATAATGCCACATGATTAGCCCCCATCCACCGAGGCCGTAGGGTGTTTACCATCCCCAACAAATTTTTGCCGATCGCCCCCAAACGCAAAATAAAGTGACTCCGGGCATCTAAGTAGTTGTTCTGACATACTATGCGGTCATTTCAATAAACGAAGGTGGGGTAGGTAAGCCGTCAAAGTCCGTGGATAGGTGTAGGTGAGGGGGATTTACCACCCCCTCATAGAAACGTCTTCGAAAAAAAAATAATCTGGATGCTATGGAGCTAAAATTTCAAAAATATGATATGCAATTGTCAAAAAAAGCTATTCTGATATTGTGAACAAGAAGTTACCATAGATGGTAAGTTATGGTAATTTCTTGCTCTGACAATATGACACTGTATGAAAATATCAACAAGGTGCAGATTATATTCAGCTCATACAGTGACGAATTAAAAGTTGGAGTTCCCCGTTGGACCCGGGCATTCCCAGGACATTGTGACAAGATTCGCTGGAAAAATATTGGTGAAATTAGCAAGTCTAGGGAAATAAAGTGAGAAGCATCCAGAACGTAGTTTGCGGTAATTCGATGAAAAAATAGGGGGTACCAAGGTGGGGTTATAGTAGGCCGTCAAGGGTACGAGGGGGTGGTTGTTGGCACCTCGAAGAAATTTAAATCACCATTATATTTTGAAATGTTTATCCATGGTATTGACTTGAAACTTACAGGACATAATAGAATTGTCGTTTCCTTCATTCATTTGTAAATAAAGAAAAATAATTAAATAAAGATGAAATTCCGACATTTAGAACCGTTATAAAGATGTTTTCGAAAAATTGGCAATTTTGCCAAAAAACGATTTTCTTTCCGGTCCGGAAATACTTCGTAACGTCCTAATTACGTAACTCCTTTACCGAATTTCATGATCTTGGTATCAATGGAAATAGGAGACCCTGTCCATTACCATAGCACCAAACAATATATGGGGATGTAAATTTCAAAATCAGGGGGGGGGGGAGGGTGGTGGTACCCCCACTTGAATACGTTTTACAAATCAGGAATACGAGGCTTAAAAAAACTTAAAATTTACCTGTTACAGGTTTCTAAAGTTAAAAACTGAGCATCATAAAATATACAAAAATAAGCGCCATGATACTAAGAACTCCCACATCCATCTCCTATCTGATGTTTTTGAAAATTGCAGCCACATTCTTTTTATCCTATTTTAAGAAGTGATCTTACAGTAAAATAAAATCAAAAGCAGATATACATGTATACTTAGTTAAAATGTTCTATTATATATTCATAAATTAATATAAACTACATTACACATTATTCTTAGTCACTGAGTGCGTTTTTACTTCCTAATAAGGAATTTTGGCCATCCATTATGAGACGATAGATGACAGTGCGTTCAGCGTGAAACGCAGTGGAGCCGCGCGTTCAAAATTACGGCGCGATGCAGGTATACGCACACATCCGGAGCGAACAGCTTTACTGGGTTTGGAATATTTCATGTTTGAATAGGGGTGTACATTTTTCCAATGATAATGTTTATAGTTTTTGACAATAATTTACATCGTTTTTGGTTTATAAATGAATCAAATTTGTTACCAAGAATGAGAATAAAAGATGGCGATTTATTGTTTTGCCTGTCATCTATCGTCTCATAATGGATGGGCGTACATTATTTTTTCGTAATGGGCACCCCCTGCGGGGGCACCCATTACTCAAAATAATGTACGCCCATCCATTATGAGACGATAGATGACAGGCAAAACAAAAAATCTTATCTTTTATTCTCTAAATAAGAACTCCGTAGCTCATCTCCTTTTGCCTTAGGTCACGAGCGTATTGAACATCCCTGTACATGTGTTTTGGTCTTTACGTAGGTGTTTCAAGGAAACTCGAATTACCATTCTATTAGGAGATCGAATTTCCCAGAAGCCGTCTTCGTACGCATCGTAAGAATCACTTGTTTGCAGAGGCAAGGTTCATATTGGGCGCTGAGATTTGAAATATATGGTTGCAGACAAGATGCTGGTGCTGCGACCAACACCAACTCAGACTGAAGACGAAGCTCCTGCTGGTTATTTTTCGTATGATAGATATAAATAAATAAACTTTGCTGTAAAATTAAAACAAAATAAAATTTCATAAAACATCAGACTTAAAAGATGTGAATTTTGTATGTAGTTTAGTTTGTTATATCCTATTATAGTAGCGTAGCATGTTTTGGGATTTTCTATATTTCATTTTAAGTTTTATAAATTGTACCATTTATTTTATTTTTCTCCAATTATTTCTCTTCTGCTCGCCTGCCCCACCCTTTTTGTCTTGTAATTGTCCCCCTTTTTGTAGCTTGTCTCCCCTTGCCTGTGGTCAGTATAGACCACAGATGTTCTTGGGTATGTTTGCTATATTTCTTTGTGATTTTAATAAAGATGATTTAATAGTATTTAAAATCTCTCAAACGGATTTTGAAAACATTGCAAATTTTTTAAGTTAAAGCTTATGTTATCTTAATTTCTTAAAAAGTCTTTAAAACACTTCGGCCATCTTGCATTCAAGGTCGCACTTTCAAATGTAATCAAAGTTATGTGACATGTGAAAATAAAACATCAAGTGAAACACATTGAAATTTATCAATTATTTATTTTTAAAGTCAACTTGCATTACACACTTATACAATTCTTAAGATTATCAGTTTTTAGCCTCCGGTAACATTACACCAGATTAAGCTCGTGAGCATCTTAACTTGCTTGTTCAGGGGGTTTTGGCTTCAGAAACCGAATTCTAAGAGAAGCATAGCGTTGGTTACCCTGGAAAAAATCGAGTACAATTCTAGTACAACATTCCTAAGATGCATATTTGGAACACAATTATAGTACAGTCTGTTTTAGTACAAATATAGTACTAATTTGTGTACTATAAATGTACGCAAATTGTACTTAAATGATGTTCAAAATGTGCACCTTAGGAATGTTGTACTATTTTGTACTCGATAAGCCTCACAAAAAAGCCGACAAAACTCACTATTATTTGAAACGCAAGGGGGACAACAAGCGTAAAAATACATCACCCATCATTATGAAAAATTGTACTTTAAGAACTATTGGAAGTTCTCAAAACAGTGTGTTAATGGACTATCGATCAGAAAAGTCTGTAGAACTAAACGAAAGTACACTAGGTATTTTTCTTGACCTATCAAAGGCCTTCGATTCCATTGACCACGGTATATTAATACATAAACTTGAGCATTATGGATTTCGGGGAATCGTATTAGAATGGTTTAAGAGTTATCTCGAAAACTGACAATAATTTGTCCGGTATCAATCTAGTGATTCAGAATTCAAATGTATAACATATGATGTCCCACAAGGATCCATCTTGGGACCGTTGTTATTTATACTTTATGTAAATGATATAGTAGCTAGCACCAAACTTTTTGACATAATACTATTTGCAGATGATACTACTTTGTTGTATTCAGATCCGGACCTCGCTTCAAAAATGAGCATAATCAATGATGAAATAAAAGAGATAAATAATTGCTTTAGAGCAAACAAAATGTCTATAAATGCCAGCAAAACAAATTACATGGTTTTAGGAACTATACATTTTACTAGTAAGTACGCTGACTCAAGCTCTGAACCACTAGAAGATACTTCTGACGTACAAAACTAATTCTTAAACGAAGCTAAAAAGCAAATTAACGTTATTCTGAACGAGGTTTCGTTACAAAGAGTAGCTCATACTAAATTTTTGGGAGTCATAATTGACGAAAATTTGACTTGGAAAAACATATTGACGCAATATCCAAGACCATCTCGAGAAATGCTGGTAAGCTTACTAAACTTAAACACTATGTACCAGAGTATATTTTGCATTCTTTATATTGTACTCTTATATTGTCTTACATTAATTACGGTATTCTCAGTTGGGGTAACACATGTAAAACCTATTTAGATAAACTTATTAAATTACAAAAATGGGCTATCAGAACAATTTCATGTGAGCATTACAGAGCCCACACAGGACCATTGTTAAAAAACACATTGTTTTAAACATATGTGATACATTTAAACTGGAACTAGGTATTTTTATATACAAACATCAAACAAAGCGCCTTCCAAGTATATTTTCAGACTATTTCATCAGAAATAATCAAGTTCATAATTATCAAACTAGAAATGCTTCAGATTATAGTATCAACAAAACAAAGAAAAACATTTCTGATCGTGCAATTCGCACGACAGGGCCAATTTTTGGAATACTCTTGATATAGATCTAAAACAATGTAAATAAGTCAAAAGCTTTAGAAACACTTATAAATCCAAAATCATTGCCTGTTATGATTTTTGTTGACTTTGGTGCCCGCCTTCCCCTTTAAGTGCTTGTTTGGTTTTTGTATAGGTTTTGTATTGAGTTTTTGTGTATTTGAAACCTTTTTCTTTTCTTTTTTTGTTTCAGGGGATGGTCCCTTCGGGCCTTTTTGACCATTCCCACGATATCATTGTCGTGTTCTATATGTTTTCATTGTTTTTATACAATTTATATGTATGATATTATGAATAAAGTGATTTGATTTGATTTGAATTTGAAAGTCCTTTGCCAACGTTTAATGCTGACGTTGCGAATAAGTATTTCCTCCAGGAATCCAGTACCTATACAAATGAGCCCATTAGACGAAATTTAATTATCATTTCCCGGGTATATCCCGGATGAATATCATGATAATTTAGTAGCTAGATTTGTTTTTCTCGACGTGACCTGTCCGGGTAGGATCGGACTCTGAACCCATTTAATCACAAAGGGGTTAATGCAAATTGAAAATAAAATCTATAAAAATATTAGAGGTTTTTTTTCAATAATGTGCATGCCTGACTTCATTTTATTACATTTTAAACAAAATTGTCAATTTTCAGCTTTTAAAATCATGAGGTCACATCTATGTACCCGAACCTTGTACCAAATTCTATGTGAATTGGCTAATACAAAATGCAAGATTAGATATCAGACCTCACAAAACTAAATTAAGCCACCTTTCTCGTACCTGAGTACTGGCTGAAATATGGCATTAATAACTCAGTTAACATTGATATTCTGACTTGGTTTTCCATTTTACCAATCCACAATTAAGATTTGTATATTGAATTCAATCTTAGCCCATTCTATCTAAGGACATTCGCTCTATTTTTTAAATCTAAGAAGGCTTCCTCTTTCCCTGATCCTGACGGATTAATGTCTGGAGTCCTTAACAAACTGCCCACTGCGCATAATATTACGACTTTGTTTACTACTTCTTGTTACGGGAGCCCCTCCGGAAAGCTTGTCCAAGAGTATCGTTACCCTGATTTTATAAAGCTGGGGAGACTAACAATCAACAGAAATTCCTGGTGATTTCACCAACATCGTGTGTTGGGAAGATATTCCACCAAATTTTGTCCAAAAGAATTGCTCCGTAATAAATTGGTGGACTCGGCGACTCAGAAAGCATTCTTGAAAGAAATCATCCCCTTTCAATTTTAAACGTGGAGTGTTTCAGGGTGATCCACTGTCAACAAGTATATTTTTGGCTGTTTTTGACCCAATTATTTAACATCCTAAATTGAAAGAAGATTATTTTGGTTACAACCTTGACGGGAAACAATACATCACCTTACCATTTTTGGATGATTTTTGCCTCCTCACTACGGATAAGCACAGGCATCAAAAACTGATGAATGAGATTTTGGATATAACACATTCTATGAACATGACATTAAAACCGGTTAAATGTAAGACAGTGTCAATTCGCTGCGGTCGTCCGGATAATTGCACTTTTAATATATATTGGTGACGTTATTTTAAAATCTTTGCAAGATGTACTAGAAAAAAAATCCTTGGTTGCATAATCACTTTCAGTGAAAAAAAAACAGTGAAACATTTGATATTTTTCAGATCAAAACTAAGTCAATAGTCTCATCAAACATACTAATGACTCATCAATTCGTAATGAATTAAATTTACACCCAGTACGCTGCTGCTTTATTGAGATTCATGCTCACGTGCACGAATTAACCAATACTCAACTATAAGTTTTGATCACATGAATACAAATGCCATCAAAATGTGGCTAAGTATCTCAGTCCATAGTGAAACTCCGGCCTTCATTCACAGTCATGGCAGGCTTGTTTTGCCTAGACTATTGGATCTTTACTTTGAATCCCACTGTCTTGCATATTGTATGGTTATGGCCGACGCCTGTACGTGCCATGCACATAAATGCAAACATGAGCGTGAATCTAAATGGAAGCGTAAAATGGACAAAAATTGATACAGACAGTTGCGCAATATCTATTATCAATTTATCATGATTATCGTGTGTCTGAAAATACCAAGAGGTGCAATCATTTTTGAAGACCGTTCAGTCTCTTGACAAGATTACATCTGTCCTCTCTTTCAACTAGGAAAACTTTCAGAAAAATACACAACAAATCTATTCCAGTGTAATGAAATACAGCGTCCGTGTGACTGAAATGTCCTAGCTACTATTAATTTGTGTAGAAAGTACTTGTACATGTGCGATCAATAAATCATCGATAGCGACTTATTCCGTGTAGTTCAATCCTGGTTATGGGGGACACTCAGTCTCATTACACCGGTATAAAACACTTGTCTACCGTAATGAACTCTTTTCTGGAAAAGGTTCTTTTTTCAAGATTTTATAAAAGCAATTAAGGGGCGGCTTCAAAACTCAAACGGAATAAACAATAGACAACCGCCCAGAACCGGCAGACAACCGCCGGTTGAGTTTTGAAGCCGCCCCTTAGATTTTATAGTGTTCAAGGTAATCTCCTCAAACCTATGCATCTCCAGTCCATTGATCTTTATGGAGATCTAGATCTACATTTTTCCTAGAGGGGTGTTAAGTTTTGCTGTCCGTGCCTCTATTGATATTTTGCCCACTCTTAGTAATTTGTGCAACTGGGACAAAAGATCCACCACCAACTATAAATTATGTAAGATCAAATGAACCTTAATTCACGTTCTCAACTCTGTCCCACCTCTGTTGAGCAAGGCAGCCTCATCTGCGGTCATAACACCATCCTCTCTCACATTATATAATCACTTCAAACAAAATTCGAGACTGCTAAAGTCTATGTCGATATTCCTGGTCATTCTACCGCCATTAGATCAATTCCCCCTAATATGCTTGTTATCAGTCTTAAACCTAAAATGTTTGTCCTTCAGGAAGATAAACGTTTTATCAAGATCATTGAATATTGAATAGATCGTGCCTTTCGAGAATAACATCGCCAAAGCCAATGATCGCACAAATAACTAAATATAACAATCTCATTAATGATATTAGCGACGTGGGCTACACATGCCAGTTGTTCTGGTGGGAAGTCAGGGATTGATATCACTGAAAAATGAAGACTGTCTCAAGACCATCTTCCAGGCAAACACAAGACAGGTGAGACACACACAAAATAACTCACTCTTTTTCTATTTCCTGGCTCTCAGGTCTCTCCTGTGGTGTGGTTTAATATCTTTGTTAAATTCTTGTTCCAATTTTCTTAAGTATTTTTTTTTGTGTTACATTTGGTGTATACTTACATTTTTTGTTGTATCTTTGTCTACCATGCATGTGTTTGGATGAATGGATGAAACCGTGTCCTGGGTTTCTCGTACATTCTTTATCACTTGTTTTGCAAATATAAGAATGATTAAGTAATGTCTGCGGTTAGCCATATTCGCAAACAATAACAAGTATTTTTGCAACCATTCAGTGGCGTCGCTACGTATTTGAAAGTGGGGTGGCCAAGTTAGTGTTGAATGTGCGTGGACGGGGGAGAGGGTCTGAGGGGGACAATCAGGAGTGTTCTGTTGTTCCGAGACATTTGTCATGGAGAAGTATTACTTCTGTCGACAAGCCCAATTGTTTTGTTGAAAATACGATAATGACTACTTACTATTACAATACATGAAAAGGAGTGTCTGGGGGGATGTGCCCCTTCTCGAGTAAGATAATTTTGAACTTATAAAACACTATTCACGCGATCATGGATTTTGTTACCTGATAGCATTTTTCACATAACAAAAATCTGGGCAAGACATTCCAGAGAATCATTGAACTGTCCAGTGAACCAAACATAATATAGGGGAGGGTGTGGTGAGTTGGCTCACTTGTGTTTGAACGCCCCTGTATTGGAGAGGTTAAGGTCTAGAAGATTTTCCTGTTAACACAAGATAGATATGTACCCAAGCTATGTTTTATGTAAATACTATGACTCTGCGGCTTATCGTATTTAAATAATTAAAACAATAAAAAAGGCGTCAAACTCGCTGGGTGAGCCAACTCGCCCTGCTATGCGGGGCGAGTTGGCTCACCCAGTGGGGTGAGTTGGCCCCATTTACAAAAAAAAGAGTCGTACTCATTTTACTGTGACACATTTCATACATTATGTTTTTTTTAAGTGAAGCACGGGAATGTTCTGCATACAAAAATGTCCTTTTGAGATGAAATGTCGTAATAAATTAATACAATATTGATCTTTTAAAAAGATACGTTGTGACCTAAAGTGAAAAGTATGTTTATTAAAATGATTAGGCTGATCACACGTGATGTTTAAACTTTTTTCCTTAATATTTCAATTTAATACGGTAATTCAAAAATATATTGCCCTCCTTTATTATCAAAATGTTTGACGTTTTTGAAGTTTCTTATTATATGGGAGTAAAATATTTTAGTTATTTTACTCCCAGTTATTATTTCCATTAATTCAAAAATATATTGCTCTTTTTCAAAGCATTTATTTCCATCAATTAAAAAACATATCAGGATATTGTTCCTTCTCATATATTTCAATCAAACTGAGTGAATGCCATGCGCATATGATGAATGAGACGGATTCTCTTGCGCTGAGCGAGGCGTCAAGCAGGCCTAAACTAACCCGATTTGACCACGTCCACTCATTACCGTGAAGTGCCTCACGGAACTTCCCGTATTTTTAATCATTCTATTTCAACGGTGTCCTTTAATAAGCAAATTTAGTGTTGCAATTGACGTACAGCACATGATTAAAAGCTTACTAATATTGCCGATTGTTATTTTGAGAATTTTTCTAACAATATATTCTGTTAACCTATTTTTTGTCCAACTACTAGTACCATAATTTACATGCGGTATTTGCAAAAACTTAAAATTGTCCATTTAAATTCTGCATTTTACCTAATTAGTTTGTTTCAATGAATTATTGACTCATATTTAAAAGTCGATAGACCAAGAAAATTGCAGGGGGTAATTGGTTTTTATCCCCATCGACCTCTGATCGACCGAATCAACACTGACAAAAGAGGAATATTGATCGATCAATAAATCTAGAGGACTCAATTTGTAAACAGTTTGACAACTTTGCGAAGTGCTTAGTTGAGTATTAATGCAATTACCCACTAACACTTCGTAATTACCCAGTTTTTTCCCCGTAATCACGGCTTCGTAAAACCATCCCGATGTATGCACAAGTGCCCGTAATCGAAAGGGAACCCCACCTTATCTGCATGCAATATATGCAATATATTGTTTCATTTAAGACTCCTTGCGTGTTGTTAAACGCATCTTTTTACTTGTTTAGAATTAAAATCGTGTTAAAACGTCATAAATGTTATTGTGCTAGAGTCTGAGTTGGTTATCATACCATCTTGGGCGAATTCGCCATAGGGCCAACTTGCCCCATGTGGTAGGGGGCCAACTCGCCCCGTAGTCCCAGTTTTGACTTAACCTCGTGGTATACCAAGAAAACAAAGGATAAAGTTGATTTGATCCCATGACATGTTGGACATGTACCATAGCTCGTATCCAATAATAATAACTTGGACCAACGAAGTAATATCTTGACACTAGTACAAAATTACGTTTGCTAAAAAAGTTTACTTAGATAACTCAAAAACTCGTTTTACTGATAACCCACACAAAGAGATGAGCTGGGTTTTGTAAAATTTATGGTAAATTTAATGCATTATATATGACCAAAAACCACCAGTAACATAATTCTCCTTAGGACACGTGAGCAGAAACTCGTGGTGGGCCAACTCGCCCCGAGGGCCAACTCACCCCACCTTCCCCTATTTATGATCATATGAAGGTGGTTTATGACGGGGTCTGCACCTCAGTAGCTTTAAAAAATTTAAATTTCAACCCCATTTACTCGATTATGTGCATACATTGTGTTTGCTACTTGATGATTCAAATTAACACATTAAAGTTTCATCAAAATCTAGACAAGGTACTCCAGACACTGGCATTGAACAATACACAAAACATCTGCATGGGATGTCTGAGGGAATGTGCCTCCTCATTAGTTAGAAATAATGTCAATTTTGAAACACTATTCACACGATTTGCTGCATAGCTTGCTGCATTTGCTTCCTGATGCTTCTGGGCATACCGTAGGTATTGATAGATGAGACTTGTAGAATTATTTTGGTGCCACACATTGTTCAATTAATAACCTTCTGACATAGCAAGAAGGTCTGACATTTCAAAAATGGTTGTGCCACTGTACGATCAAGTGTTGACACTCTTCTGTCACTTCACTATTGCGACATGTCGCATCATACAGATAATTGTTTAATGGCTTTATCAATTATCTCTCATGAAGAATCATATCGCTGAAGACAAACAAATCCTGGTCATTTCAATCTCTTATTACTTTCTTTCTGGTTATATGAAGGACAGTACATCTCAACATCCTGGACTATTCCTGATCTCAAACAGAAAATTGCCAGTGAAATCAGGAAGATTACATGCATAAACGTCAAGAACTTTTTCGTTAGAGTCAAAGAATATTGAGATCTGCAAAGAGGCCATCTAGAACATATTCTGGAATTTTGAATGTTTGTTATGGGGAAATGCTGCTGTGCAACCCTTGATCCTACAAGGACCAAAATGGGCAACATATAGCTCTTGACCTAACGTCAAGGTCGGTCAAGGTCAAAATACCATTTCAAGGTCAAATATCAAAAATGTTCAAAAAGTCAACCCTAGGTCATCCGAGGACATTTTAAGGTCACTGCCGTAACTCGTGAACCTTTTACCCTACCTGGACCAAATTTGGACAATGGACAGCCCTTTGCTTAAAGTCAAGGTCAAAATGTTATTTCAAGTTCACTGCCGTAACTTGTGAAATCCTTGACCTTACAAGAACCAAACTTGGACCATGAATAGCCCTTAGCCAAATGTTATTGACGGTCAAGGTCAAAATGTATTTCCAAGGTCAAATATCAACATTGATCAAAACTTCAATAGTTGTCATGGTGACATCGACGTCTGACCCTTCCTTACGGGTCAAAGGTCACCAGAAAGGCTAAATTATAAAATAATCATCAAAAATCAGTATTTTTTAAGTTAAAGGTGGCAGAATTAATATACTTACACAGATCGATACTTTCAATACTTTTGCAATCCCTGGATGACACAGGACGTCTCCGAAAAAGTGTTTTACATCATTACAACCGGCAGATATTCGTGATCAAAATGGTATATTTTTTTACATTTTACTTTAAACGATAAATGAATCATTTCGGATTTTCCATTTCAAAGTACACACTACTACACTTTCCCACGTGTTTTATCAATCTCCGCCAGCAGTGCGAATAGTTCTAGGCGCTGTGTACAGCAACTACTGGCTTAAACATTGTCTGGATATTCCAAAACACGCCGAAGTTTTCTTTCGTCTTTCTCGATGGTATCAGTTAAAATAATCGTGAATTTGGTTCAATATCAGAATGTTACTCACATGCACCCTTCTTGTATGTCATTAATCCAGTAAAAATCAGTAAAATATTGTAGATATAAGTACTTTTATTAAAGATTACGGGAGTAAGTACAGTTACTGTAGCTGTCATTATTTCCCGTACCTTACTGGTTAAACGTCAGTGGCTGTGCTGTGTTGATTTATTCACCCTACTCCCGTTTTACATCTGAAAAACCTTTTCAAATGGGTCCTTATATTGAAATTGAAGAAATGACCTCAAATTTGGGCGGATATTTTCAATACGAAGTGAGACATGGGATTTTATTTGGACGCTTAGCTACTGTCAGGCACTGGTAGAAGAAAACTATTTAAAAAAATAAGTTTCTTAGTTTGTTTGTAATTTTTTCACGCTCGTAAATTCCTTATGTTGACATTTTCTCTACGTTACCCCTATTTGTAGCTCAAATTGCGCCAAATTTTTCGGACAAAATCTTTAATATCTCCAGAACCGCTTGACTTACAAATGTGATCTTGGTGTTATTTTACTTCGGAAACAGAGTACAATTTGAATGTGTCATCTTTATTACAAATTGAGAACTGAACCTGAATCTGAAGTCCATCCTCAGTGTACTACAGTTTAAAAAAAATGTAATTTGCACCCAATCTTTACCTAATTATTAAATCTAATTATTATGAGATCTAGAAATTTGAATCATTTTTCACAAATTGTGTAGGGTTCACATTTTAAACATGTTTTTGTCATAAAATATTTGGGGTATTCAGGTACAAGGTAACAAATAGCCTCCTTTAAATATACTAATGTGCAAGTGTTACCCTTTCATTATGCACAATCACACATGTTAGTGAATAATTAGTCTGTTGAAGATATTTTAGCTGGTTCTCATATATAGGGGTTTTACATTATATTTAAAACCTTGAACTAAAATAAACAAGAAACCATATATATTATTGACTGATCAAGAAGGTTTTCTTTTGTTTTGGTAATTAAATGTATGCATTATATCTATGATTTATAACCACTCAAACCCAGTATTGCGTTTCATTGTTGTGGTAATTTTTTTCCAACTTTATGTTTGTCTTTTCCAAGCCTGGAGTACTCATGTTTGATTTTGGTTGGTGGGGGAAGTTGAAGCGCTACCCACAAACTTACCAGTTTTCTATGGAAAGTTATTTTCGTACATTGTGTCGGCCTACTAAATCAAACATTGTTTTGGTCAAATTGTACATTTATCCCTGGGCATCTATCACTCCTGCAAGAGCTACCCACAAATTTACCAGTTTTCTATGGAAGTTATTTGCGTATATTGTCAACTAAGTCAAACATTTGTTTGGTCAAAATTAGCTCTTGCTCAGAGCTGTCCACTACCCTCTGCAGAGAATCAAAAGTGTGCTGAAAAGACAGCTCTTGAATACACACATCTAGTTTGTTGAAATCCTGACGAAGCTTGGTGGCTCTCAAAATACTGCATACAGAGAATAATTAGAGAATAACTACTGAGAACTAAATCCTTTTTCTCAATTCACAGCAGGGGCTACCTGGCTCACACTTATGCCAAGCACCCTGAAGCACTTTGTACAAACTCATTAGCAAAAGTTAAATTTCAAAATTTGTTCAAATTTTGTGGTGTATATATTTTCACTATAAAGATTAAACTCCAAATGTAACAAATTGAAGTATATAATTTATTTGATATTGGCCTACAGTCACAGTGACTTACTTATAGGTCAATAATTACACAAAGCAATCAGATATGATAACTTTATGAACAACACTTTCAGTAGTGAATAAGCATTGCTTGACTAAAATAAAAATGGCACTTTTGTAAGTTGATTACAGTGGCTTTGGGAGAAGACCTAAACTTGAAGCTTGGGGGTAAATGTGCTATTGGTGTGATTATAGAGACAAATCAGTTTAGATTGTGGTCAGATAAGTAATTCATTTGGGAGTGATCAAATCTCAATCCAGTCTACTAATTCCCTTCGCCCAGCCAGCGCGCTACGCGCGCTAGCTGGGCTCATTGCTGGGTCCGTGGGAGGGGCGGTCTGTGGGAACGGTACTAGTTCTAGGTCAAAATGTACAAAAATCAACATTTGTGACCCGTCATATCGAAAGGTACCTTAAGGGTCCCAAAATAAAAATTGATATTTTGGTCTCATCTGAAAGATTATATTTTAAGCATTAAATTGACACCTTGCTTTTGGTTATTGGATGTTCCATTGCAAAGTTACATCCAAATTAGTAAAAGGCATCGGTTTTGAGACAGAAAACTATAGTTCTGAGAAAATCAATTTTAACGTTTCTGTACTGGTAAATCTTGAATGGAGAATAGATTTTTATCTCGTTTTTTTTAAACATTTGACTTATGTTTTGGATGTTGGAACCTGATTAATATGATAGAATACACTTCAAAGCTAACGTTTCTGATGAAATTAGAAATTAGACCTTGGACGTGTTTTTTGACTATGCACAGTAATGAATCTATATGAAGGCGAACTAAACTAGCGGTGAAAACAAATTAAATAGGAACTTTAATTTTTTCGTTGATATCCCTATTAATAGCTTTATACAACAAGAAAGTGTAAACCCTTTTTAAATCACCTACTTCAACGCACGCCATTTCATCCATCGGGTTTTGGTAAGTTGTGGGGTTTTTTGGGTAAGACATGAGAATGTGCATTCTCCAAATTCTATATTGACAAAAAGGTCATATGTCCGACATATCTATATTTAACTGTCACTTGCCATTTGATCCCAATTTATATATTACTCACGCTAATGCAAGAAACGTCTGCTTTTACCTCGTCTTTTTAATCACCTATAAGTGATTAAAAATTCTTTTTATTCTCTTTAAAATCACTTTGGATGCTTTACTTCTTAAAATATGATCCGCGTTTTGCTTTACTAGTTCTAAAATGACTGCCTTTTTCATATGCGATGATAGCATATACAAATTACTGTTAGAAAATATTTCATCTTGGTCCAGTTATCATGATTATGTTTCAGATGTAAACATGAAACCAAAGCGACATCTTCTCATGTCCATTATTGTACCGTTAAGCATACTCTATTTTTTTATCATTAACTTTATACTTGCACCTTTTACAAGAACTATAATACAAGGCTTAGAGCTGAACACCTCTCACGATTGCTTAAGCTGCGTTTACATTACGACGACATTGCCCTCGACGTAGGGTAACGTATTCCAAAACCACAAAATCCTGGACGACAAGCGACGAGTAAAGATGAAAAATCAAAGTTTGTTGACGGATAGTAACGAGCCTCAGCGACACCTTTAAGCTGCGTTTACATTACGACGTATTAGGGGTAACGACAAACAGCGTAGACCTGCGATTTGCAGTTTAGAATTATACGACGATCCTCGTTAGTTAAAGTCGGTTCACGTTAGCACACGCCTCTAACATACGCAGGTTGTCGTTACTATCGTTCGCTTTCAGTTACAAGTTTTGAAATTCTTGGATGACATAGAATAAGATTTGATGTCGTTGAGTTCTCGTTGGCCACTGCAACCCTTAGTTCTTTGACGTCTCCATGATCGCTTGTAGTAGTCTGTATATGTTTAGAGGTCGTCACAATTTCGTTGGTACTCGTTGTCAACAACACTTGACGAATTGTGACGACATATTGCAGTGGATAACGAATTGCAACGACTTTTGGTAACGTAAGTAAACTAATGCTGGCGTATTGCAACGGTGGCTCACGATTTGTAAACGATTGTCTATATTTTAAGTCAATTCTTATCAGAGTTTTGTGGTTTTGTACAGAGTTCTTTTTTATTAGAGCTGTGAGTAGGAATAATTGTACCACCCGCACAGGGTTGGTGATTTTTTTGATTAAAATTAAAAATGATTGAAAAAAATCGGATTTTTAAAAATTAAATCACGGTGGTTTTTTTAATTTGATTTTTTTAGAATAAAAAAAAAAAAACCATGATCATACAAAACAGATTTAAACTGTTTTTGAAGTGATTTCAGACCAAATACAGTTGACAAGTATTCTTTGAAATATGTTTGTTAACATTTGACAAATAATCGACTTAATTAAATGAAACAAAAGTTATAAAAATAAAAAATCTTTACATTTAGTGATTCAATTGGTGTCCACCAGGGACTGAAAAAACTGTGAAACTAGTGGTCTTGTTCAAAGCTTTTAAAATGGAATAGTTCCTAAATTCAAATTAAGATATTTACATTGTTTCAGAAAGCAAATGAGTCGTGTCGCTGAGACTCGTTACTATCCGTCAACAAACTTTCATCTTTACTCGATGCTTGCCGTCCAGCGTTTTGTGATTCTGGAATACGTTACCCTACGTCGAGGGCAATGTCGTCATAGTGTAAACGCACCATTAAACCTCCGCTGACGTCGCTCCTCAATCCAAGTTTAAAGAATAGGTATAAGGATTAAGAAATCCGTATTGCAAGTGGGGATTTAGGCTGTTTGATATGAGGCAGTGATTTCTGAATGTTATGTTCTACATATCAAGTGAAAGTACTTACGATCGGGGTCAATCCATTTTCATTACTATTAGCAGATAGATTTAGTCATTTAAAGATCTGTCCTCTTTAGGAAATTGTATTACCTTTGACATTCAAATAAAATAAAATAAGTAAATAAATAAATGTGAACAAATCACCTTGCAATACCAGTTGGCGTTCTTAAGCTTTGCTTTAAATTGGAAATGTACACATGTTTGTAAGGAATTTTATAGTGCATATAAGAATTATGAACTTCTATTTGAATGCAGAAAAACAGTTTTTACGACCGACATCCGACAAGTGAGACTCACAAGTAGACCAATGATTTGTTTTCGACGTATCGTTTGAAAACTGACAAGCAATAAATAAATAGATAAATAAGTAAGTAAGTAAGTAAGTAAGTAGATAGGTAAGTAAGTAGATAGGTAGGTAGGTAAGTAAGTAAGTAAGTAAGTAAGTAAGTAAGTAAGTAAGTAAGTAAGTAAGTAAGTAAGTAAGTAAGTAAGTAAGTAAGTAAGT